>CAUYQG010079930.1:0-14659 GCA_963574415.1 Tarsius wallacei
ACCTGCTGGGCTCCGGCGATCCTTCCGCCTCAGCCTTCCAAGTAGCTGGAACTACAGGCGCGCGCTACCACGCCCGGCTAATTTTTTTTTTATTTATTGTAGAGATGAGGTCTCGCCAAGTTGCCCAGGCGGGTCTCGAACCCGTGGGCTAAGGCAAGCCACTCACCTCAGCCTCCCAAGGCGCGGGATTACAGGCTGAGCCACCGAGCCCGGCTTCGGCCAGGTATTTTAACTACAAAGTGGTCGCGCCGACTGACACCAAGCACTCCAGCAGGCAGCAGCGTGGGACGGCACGCCAGGGTTAACGCCGACCGCCCCAGGGCGGGAGTGACGCGCAAGGAACCTGCACTGCGGGGCGCCCCTCACCTTGGCCAGGATGCAGTGCTGGTAGGCGGCCAAAGGCAGCGTGACGGCGCCGCGCAAGGCCACGGTCGTGAGCAGGATGCTGCCCCACCAGGGCAGGCCCAAGGCGGCGTGCGCGCCAAGCAGCACCTCCTCCGCGCCCCGCACTGGCGCCGACGCAGCCAGGGCCTCGTACCAGCCGTCCGCGGTCGCGGCAGAGCCTGGCGACACCGCCCACAGCGGGAGGGCCGGAGCCAGCGGCGGGCCCCCACCCCGAGGCCGCAGGGCGGGCAGCGGCCGCAGCCACCGACCTCCGAGCCGGCACAGCATGTCAACGCCAGGACGAAAGGCGGCCAAAGGCGCCACTTCCCAGACAAGGCGGAGACGGCCGTCTGGCGTCGCGCTGGATATGACGCGAGCGACTCGGAAGTTCCGCCCCGTCTCCCGCAGAAAGTGCGTGCGCGCCTGGCGTTGGCCACAGCCGCGGACTTTCCCAGACAAGGCGGTGACGGACGTCTTGCGTCGCTCTGGATATAAGTGATACGGAAGTCCCGCCTTTCTCACGCGGCACTGGGTGGGCCTACTGCGCACTGGCGAAGCTTTCCCGCGACTGGAGGGCGGAGTTACTTGAAGGCGGAACCGGAATTGCAGGGCCAGGGGCGGGGCCTGCTTCCCCCGGCCGGTCGCGGCGTTTGCCTGTAAAGGCACTCAGCGAGAGTGGGCATTTCCATTCTTATAAACCAGAGAGAATCGTGTCGCTGGCGGTGGAATTAGGCTTGGGGGCGGTCTCCAGAAGCCGGTACCCTACCTCTCTACGTGTTTCCGATGGCTTCGGCTGGAGTTGACGACGGATTGCAGTGCTCGAGTAAACGCGTTGCTTACGTGCTTGCTTGGAAAGCTGGGCGCTTCCGGCTGACGAGTGCTGCCGGCATCTTTAGACCTGGGCGCCCCGCGGGGGCTCATGCCTGTCATCCCAACAGTTTGGGAGGCGGAGACGAGAGGATTACCTGAGTTCAGAGGCTCGAGACCAGCCTGGGATCTTGGCTAGATTTCGTCTCTACAATAAATAAAAAAATTAGCCAGGCGTGGTGGCGCATGCCTGTGGTTCCAGCTACTTGGAAGGCCGAGGTGAAGGGATCTCCTGAGCCTAGCAGGTCGAGGCTGGGGTGGCCTGAGCGTGCCCCTGCACTCCAGCCTGGGCCACAGAGTGAGACTCTCACTCAAAAATACATACATAAGCCCTGGCATAGTTCTGTCTTTGGTATTGGAGCTCATGGGCATGTCCGGTCTGGTATTTTCAACCCCACCTGCACCATGGATTTCCTTGGATGTTTTATCTTCCAATATAAATAGCAGCAAACATCTAATTAAGAGCAAATCGCTGTCTCTTGATGCGAGAGGCTCACCATGGGATTCTTCACCAGATTGATACAGAGACCCGCTAACGTCTGTCTATATTGCCACAGCCCCTAGAGAAGGGCATGTTAAGGGTTCAAGGGGTCCTGCACATTCTTGAGCACATCACTGACAGTCCCCTTGTCTTTGGTACACTCCCAGCCAGTAGCTTCAAGGGATTCTTGACTTTCCTGCAGACTACGCCCAATGATGTAAATCCCTATTTACTCCCTTTCTTAATAGTTATAGGTTTGAACAATAGAGTATCAATGTAATCCTAAATCTTGTGATTTGTATAACTTTTGCATCAACGTAATCATAAGTTTTGTGATTTGTATAACTTTTGCAATGCGTGATTGACACAGAGACTCACTAATATCTGTCAATATTGTCACAGGCCCTAGACAAGGGCTTGACAAGGATTCTAGTGTCCTGTACATTCCTGAAAAAATTCCTTAGAGCTAATAAAAGGCGCACCTCCCCTTATCTCCTATGCATTCCCTGTAAGTGGCTTTGAGGAATCCTTGCCTTCCCTGTAGACAACGCCCAATCAACTAGAAGATTGAGTCCCCATTTACTCCCTTGTTTTGTGTAAAGTTTTGTGATTTGTATAACTTTTGTAGCAATGTTATCATGAGTTTTGTGATTTGTATGACTTTTGCATAACTCATGATGTCTTAGGCCTTGTGAACTCCCTTTACTTTATGGCAAGCTTGATTAATGCTTCTTCTGCTGGGCCCTACTGATAAAAGCTATGAGATGCCTCTGAAACCTGGCGCCAGGAAGCCTGTACTGAAAAATGTCATTATCGATGAATGCGGCTAATGTATAAGTACCAATGATTCTGTACTTACAAAAATAAACGGTAAAGGACTGGAGAAGGAGTAGAACCATTTTAGAAAGACCTCGAGTCTGGCTCTGCTCCCTGGATTCTAGCTCAGGATAAACTTCTTTCTACCAGTTCCCTGCCCCTTTGATTTATTGGGATCCAGGGGAGCAGTCGAGTGTTACTGGGACCATAACATAACGTCTTAGGCCTTGTAAACTTCCTTTACTCTAAATGTTACTATCTAAATGTAAAATGCAGCTGTAACTTAAGTTCTGTACAATGCTCTGCTGGCCACGTGGCTAATGTATAGGTACCAACAGCTCTGAACTATAAAAGTGGACTGTGAGGCCTGAAGGGTGGGCAGAACCATATTCGAAAGACCTTTAGTCCGGCTCTGTTCTCTAGATTCGAACTCAGAAATAAACTTCTTTCTACCAGTTCCCTGTCCCTTAACTTATCTATCAAGGGAGACCAGTTGAGCGTTACTTGGACTTTAATAAGACTTTACCTGCACCCTACGTGGGCTTTACAGAGCCCGAATGGCAGCACTAGATGTTTTCTGGTTAAATGGAGTACATCGAATATACAGAAAATACATGCTTTTTAGTTTTGTGTTCCTGGCAACAGCAGATAAATTGGAATGATATGGAGGAGTCTCCTCACAGAAGGGTCAACCTAGACCTAGATGCCAAACTGTATTGTGAGGAGTAACATGATATTTTTAAAAAAGCAGCTTCCTGCAAATGCTGGGTGATGCAAACTGCAGCCACCGGTCTCCCCACCTCACCGTGCCTTTCATCAAGGGCACCCGATACGTTTATTTGGTTTCTGGAAATCATCTTCCTTCCAAATGATTAGTAAATCCATATACGAATTTTTAAATGTGACATCACAATATATGCTACTTTTTCTAAACAAAAAGCCAACCCATCTATTTCCCTATTACAGTCATTAGGATAAAAAAAGAAACAACCAGCTGCTACTGCCTTAAAGTGGAAAAGAACTGTTTTCAGTTTTTGTTGATATTGTTTGGAGACAGTATTACTCTGCCACCCAGGCTGAATTGCAGTGGTGAGGTCATAGCTCACTGCAGCCCGGAACTCCTGGGCTCAGCCTCAGCCTCCCAAAGCGGTGGGGTTACAGGTGTGAGCCAGGCACCCAGACTCAAATCCAGTTTTAAATAGAAATGTCTAAGGGAATGGTTTTTATGCTGCTGCATTCCCTTTCTTTCAGAGAACTGACATAGGGTGTTGGTCATTCTACAGTGGCACTTAGCCCAGGAACCCTAACTTGGATATTCAGGAGAGAGGAAAGTTGTATGAAAAAAACAAAGCCCTAAATATCCATGTTGGCCGGTGCAGTGGCTCACGCCTGCCGTCTCAGTAGTTGAGCCCTTTGAGTACTTGAGGGGATTGCTTGAACCCAGGAGTTTGAGACCAGCCTGGGCAACGTATAAAAAAATGAAAAAGTCAGCCGGCCATTGTGGTGCCTTGGAGTCTCAGATACCTGGGAGACCAAAGCATAAGGATGGAGCCCAGGAAGTCAAGGCTGTGGTGAGCTGTGATCCTGCCACTGCACTCCAGCCTGGGCAACACAGTGAGACCTTAAAAAAAAAAAAATCACAAAACATACAAGAAAATAAAGCATCATGCTGGGTGCGGTGGTTCACACTTATAATCCTAGCACTTTGGGAGGCCGAGGTGAGAGGCCTGTTTGAGCCTATGGGTTCGAGACCAGCCTGGGCAAATTGGTGAGACCTCATCTCTACAATAAATCAAAATATTAGCCAGGCATACACCTATAGTTCCAGCTACTTGGAAGGCTGAGGCGGAAGGATTGCCTGAACCCAGCAGGTCGAGGCGGCGGAGGCCGTGAGCGTGCCACTGCACTCCAGTCTGGGTGACAGAGTGAGATTCCGACCCTGCCTCCCCCGCCAAAAAAAGAAAGGAAAAAAAATTAAGCATCCTGAATGAAAGTCAGCCCAAACTGCAAATGACAGAATCATGCTCACAAGGATTTGAGATATTGAAATTGCCAAATACGGCCGGGGCAGGGACTCACACGTGTCATCATCCCAGTCTTTGGGAGGCCAAGGTGAGAGGATTGCCAGAGTCTAGGGGTTTGATACCAGCCTGGGCAACTTGATGAGATCTCGTCTCTATGATAATTAAGGAAAAAAAAAAAAAAATAGCCAGGTATGGTGGCCTCGTCTCTATGATAATTAAAAAAAAAAAAAATTAGCCCGGCGTGGTGGATTATGCGTGAGCCACCATGCCCAGCTACGTTACCATTTTTAAAAAGTATTCTTGACCAGGCCCAGTGGCTCAAGCCTGCAATCCTAGCACTTTCGGAGGCTGAAGCAAGAGGATTGCCTGAGCCCAGGCGTTCAAGGCCAGCCTGGGCAACTTGGCCAGACCTCATTTCTACAATAAATAAAAAAAATTAGCTGGATGTGGTAGTGTGCACCTGTAGTTCCAGCTACTTGGAAGGCTGAGGCAAAAGGATTGCCTGAGCCCAGCAGGTCGAGGCTGTGGTGGCTGTGAGCATGCCACTGCACTCCAGCCTGGGAGAAAGAGTGAGACTCCAACTCAAAAAAAACCTGTTCTTTTATGGTTGAATATTGTGATGCTCTGAATACAATTTATGAATACTTAATTTCTGCTAATTTCACATATATGTATTTAAACACGTTTCTTAATACATTTAAATGGGGATGATTAGAATTTGCTATCTACTTGGTAGAAAATGTTGGGGGCAGTTTTTTAAATTATAAAGCCCAATTCAAAAGTGGTATCACTATTGCATATGCAACATTGTGATATGTTGTATATGCATCTTTTGAGTTTCAGAGTACAGTATCAAATGACTGTACAAATACTGAGTCAACCTAACAATTTCCAAATGAACTTGTGCAACTTAACATATTTTTAAAAATTCAACACTGATAATTACCTTATTACTGTCTTTAATATCACTATGTCACACAGTTCATTTTTTTCTCAGTTTTGTCTTAAAAACAGTGATTAGGTTGCCATGGACTGAATGTTTGTGTCCTCCTAAAATTCATATGAAACCTTAATCCCCAATGCAATAGTATTTGGAGGTGGGGTCTTTGGGGGGTAATTAGATCATAAGGGCAGAGATCTCATGATTTGGATTAATGCCTGCTAAGAATCACCCAAGAGATGACTTCTTTCTGCCCTATGTGGAGAAACCAAAAGGAGATGGCCATCTGCAAGCCAGAAAGAAGACCCTCCAGGAAGCTAGCAGTTCGGAAAGTTGATATTGGACATTGTAGCTTTCAGAACTGAGAGAAATAAATTTGTTAAGCCCTCCACTTAATAGCACTTTTGTTATAGCAGTCTGAACTACGTTCTCAAAATCTTAATATAGGCTATCATTATCATGTACATTTATTTAGAGTTTTCCTTTCCCAAAAATGTCTTCAGAAATGTTTGTCAAAAAAACCTTTAAAAAACAATTGTCATGAACATTGTTAAAGTGATCCTTTGGGATCAGATTTATTTTCCCCATGCTGGAGCACACTGGCATAATCATGGCTTACTGCACCCTCAACCTCCTGGGCTCAGGTAATCCTTCGTCTGTCTTCCAAGTAGGTGGGACTACAGGTGCTTGCCTCCACGCCCAGCTAAGTTTTTGAGGTTTTTTTGTAAAGAGGTCAGGTCTCAAACTCCTGGGCTCAAACGATTCTCTTGAGCCACTGCATCCAGCTTTTGTTATTTAAGTCATTACACTTTTCAAAGCCAAGGCTACCTAATGAATAATTTTGTTTTCTCTTTCTCGAAAGGCATCCTCGTGTCATCTTTCTTATCACTGGTTTTCAAATATTGAACATGAAAAGTTGGCTTTGCTTTTCAAAAGTGTGAATTCATTTAAAAGTATAATATGAATACTCTTATAAAAGGCATTAGTCATGAACTGTCACATTATAAAGATCTGTCAAAACCAGAGACACATTTTTCCTATACTTATCCAAAATTCAAGTGACTGTGCAATAAAAGCATGCAACACAGTGACTTGAGTCAGAATCTTACTGTTGCCTCGACTGGAGTGCAGAGGCACACTCACAGCCACTGCAGCCTCGACCTACTGTGCTCAGGTGATCCTTCTGCCTCTCAAAGTACTGGGATGACAGGCGTGAGCCACAGTGCCTGGCCACACTGACTTATTAAAGCACTAATGATGCTCTCATCTTAAACTCCAGTCACCTGAGTTAATCAAATGCTGTGATACGTTTAAGCAAGCATTTACTAAAGGGATGTGCATTTCCAAAAAGATTCGGCAGCACCCAGAATTTACAAAGTGTAAAGCAAGGATGCCAAGCATTAATATTAAAAGAAATCTACAGATTCACTTATCTAAAGTAAATATACATTGAGAGAGCAGAATATTGAATTGCCACTTATCGTAATTAAAAATTGAATTGGTTTTTCTTTGATATTTTAATCATTTTGAAATAAACCCGATTTTAAAATTTAAAAGAATAATTTGTTACACTTTAAATGTTCTGTAATTCCAGATCTGAGGAAATGTTTTTGAAAAACAATGAACAACAAATAGATTGAATAAACCAGAAAATATGAAGAGGCTCTGTCATTTTGAGTTATCCTGTTTAGTCTAACACTTTGTTTTAAAAATAAAATGGGCTGGGTGTGGTGGCTCCAGCCTGTAATTCCAGCACTTTGGGAGGCTGAGGTGAAAGGATTGCCTTAACCCACGTCTCTACAATAAATAAAAAAATTGGCTGGGCGTGGTGACTTGTGCCAGTAGTTCCAGCTACTTGGAAAGCTGAGGCAGAAGAATAGCCTGAGTCCAGCAGGTCGAGGCTGCGGTGGCAGTGAGCGTGCCACTGCACTCAAGTCTGGGCGACAGAGTGAGACTCCAACTCAAAAAAATTAAAGGGAATACAGTGTAAAAAAAAATTTTTTTTTGAATTCTGTATTTAGGTCATTTGAGTCAAAAGATCAAATACTATTTTTATGTACAAGACAGGATTACTTATTTACTAATAATAACTAGGATTAGCTATTTACTTAATTTTTCTAGTGAAAATGACTCAGTATAGTAATGTGGCAAAAGGTTAATTTTACTAAGAAATTATTTTAACTTTATGGTAATGAGAATTTTTTCCATATAAAAGCTAAAATCAGTTTTGTGAATATGTTATGTTGAAATACATGTTGAAAAGGCATGAAATGGGGATCTTGCTGAGAATGGTAAACAAAATCATCTCTAAAATGGAATGGTTGAGGCCCGGCGTGGTGGCTCATGCCTGTAATCCCAGCACTCTGGGAGGCAGAGGTGAAAGGACTGCCTGAGCCCAGGGGTCCGAGACCAGCCTGGGCAACATGGCAAGGCCTCATCTCTACAATAAATCAAAAAATTAGCTAGGTGTGGTGGCACGCACCTATAGTTCCAGCTACTGGGAAAGTTGAAGTGGAAGGATCACCTGAGCCCAGCAAGTAGAAGCTGCAGTGGCCGTGAATGTGCCACGGCACGCCTGGGTAACAGAGAATTCGACTCAAAAAAAAAAAAAGAAAAGGTTGGTATAAGAAGATTACACAGAAACTGGGATATTAACTATTTGGAGATTTAAGGTGTGAACTAGTCCAAGTGTTATTTCCAAGAGGTGAATTACTTCTTAAAAGAATGACAGAATATATCATGTAGTCGGTATGTACACATACCACATACTTCCAAAAAGAAAAAAAGACCTGCAGGGTCTCAAAAAATTATGTTTTTTATTGTTCAAATAAAAGTGCACTACATTACATCTGAAATATAAAAAAAGTCTTTAAAAATGTTCCCAGTACAGATTTTTAAAACCATGGTATTGTATTTAACAAGCCTGATCCCAAAAACGAAATATGGAGTATTGCAATCTATATCCCCTTGCCCCATAGTTTTGAAGTCAAGAAAATATAGGATTTTTCCCCTCTTCTTGTTTTAGTAAGAGACCCTATCTTAACAAATTGTTTTGTGAAGCAACACAATTAATGTGTTGTTATAAATACTGGGTAGCATCTGTTCTCCAGTAGGATTATCTTAAATAGAAAGTAATCCTAGTTAACACTGGAAAGAATTAAGAAAAGTGGCAAAAGTCTTATGTAAAATACTCTGTAAAATAACATTATTACACCCTTTTCTTAGTAAAGTGCTATCGTTTTATTCCATAGCTGTATTTATTTGTAGGATATCTTTTAGCTCTTCCTTTAAATTCGGGCATATTAAACATAGGCGGAAAAACAAATTTATGTATTTGAAGACCACTGCCTAAAATAAAACATATGATTGTACTGTTTATAAATTTCTGGGTTTGAGAAATAATCTTTTTACTCGTTATTCAGGTTACCAGAATGAAGAAATAATTTCATTTATTTGAACAGCTGAAGAACCGTATTAATATAGTCAACTCTGGGTGATTTATCTGAATTTTAGTTAATGTTTACATTTACCAGTGTGGAATCTGTGTCTCATTTTTTTTTTTAAAAAAGACAAATTGATTTATACATTATTTCATTTTTATACTTTCTTTTACATTTCAACCACATAATTTATTTTATTATGAGACAGGGTAGGACACATATTCTTCTTGGACACATTACCATTTATTGTTTCAAGTGGATGGAATATATAAATCCCACTGGGTAGTTTAATGTGGCCCTGTATCTTATAAACAGGTTAAATGAGACTTTATATTGTAATCTGTGTATTCATGTATCTACCATATATTGTCTTCATGACAAATGCAAAATTTATTACTTGGCCCAAGTTAGCCATTGATCCTTTTCACTGATAATATACA
The DNA here is from genome assembly GCA_963574415.1 of Tarsius wallacei. Lineage (NCBI taxonomy): Eukaryota > Metazoa > Chordata > Mammalia > Primates > Tarsiidae > Tarsius > Tarsius wallacei. The sequence continues at coordinate 9,393 of CAUYQG010079930.1, forward strand.
AGTGTAAAAAGCAAGAAGCCTTTAAAATTGAAAAAAGAGATATTTTCCACTAAGTTACTAAAAATTGAAACTTTTATGTTGACTCTTGATGACTGGAAAGTCAATGCTAAGAATCAATATTATCCAATATAAAATAGTACACTGAATTGTTTAATAATAAACAGATTAAGAGCTTGTATATGCTGACTGGCAACGGTGGTGGCTTTTTCAATTCTCAGGAAGTCTAAACATCTTATAATCAGAAGAAATCACTGGTGAGGATGAAGACACTCCATCTCTGGTAGCAGCCATCACAGTGAAAAACCTTTACATAATTTTTTTCACTATCAGCAAGAGAATTTTTACTGGTATTAGTGGTAATGGTAAGGACAGAAAAAGGAGTGAAGAGATAAGTGTGTGTTAGTCTTAAAAGTGTGAAAGGTAATAAAAAGACATGGAAGAGCTAAAAATCTCTTATTCTACATGTGCCTTGCTACAAACAACCCCAAAGAGAGCAAGAAGGGTATTTTTAAAAGCCAATGTAGAGAAACATCCAATAATAATGCCCATTATTTTACTTTATACTTAAATTACACAAGTAGAAAAGTTATGCTTATTAATAGTTTAATGTATGAAGGAAACATCCAGATTTCTGAATATGAAGGTACATATCTCACATTAATTTAAGTCTACATAAAGTAGAGCCTCTATACTGACATATTGAAATTTACTTTCTGCTTAGCCTTTTCTGTTATGTAAACAATTGTACATTTATTTGCCATTCTAAAACTTCAGGATCAAGTTTACATAATTTTGCTAAATTTCCATGTTTGCTCAGAAGCAGTTTACAGTACTAAAACCAACCAGCCAAAGAACAGCTTCAACAGAAAGTTATGTCCAAAGGGGAAAAGGGAAAGAAAAAAAGAAAAATGATAAGAAAAATGCTAACTAAGATAAAATGGATGATGATGGGGAATGGGCAGTCACAAATGTTCACAGAAAATAGGTCAGTTAGTAAGATCTTCTGCAAAAAGCCTACACACTTCAGTCAAGCACATCAGTAGAATGATTTGGGAGCATAAATTTTTTGTTGGCCACTTGTGATTTCCTCTGAATGAAAAGGAATCTGCAGGTAACAAGCTGACCCTCATCAGCCAAGCTGGTTCATATGCACACTGTTCATGTGAGGTGCCCAGGGTCCAGTCCACACCTATGAACACAGAGCATGTCCTTTACTCAATATGCAGTCAACAAATACTTGATTAAAATAAAACCTTTAAAAACTATGGAAGTGCGCTTAATACCTATGCACCAAAACAGCTAAATCTCATTCAATTTGTGAAATACTAGGAACTAATGCGAAAAGAAAAACAATGACAAAACTACTTTTCAGCTGGATGTGGTGTGTCACAGCTAGAATACCAGCACTTTGAGAGGCCCAGGCAGGATTGCTTGAGCCCAGAAGTTTGAGACCATCCTAGGCAACACAGTGACATCCTGTCTCTACAAAAAAAATAAAAAAATCAAGCAGGCATGGTGACTCACACCTGTAGTCCCAGCTACTAGGGAGGCAGAGGAGGAAAGATCACCTGAGCCCAGGAAGTCGAGGCAGCGGTAAGCTGTGATCTTGCCACTGTACTCCAGCTTGGGGAACAGAGCAAGACCCCGGCTCAAAAAAACAAAAACTACTTTTATTTGTTATTTTCCTATCTCTCTGTCACTCTAACAGAATCTGATTTACTACTACTGAAAAAAAAAAACATTACTTAAGCACATACAGATTTATGGTTGTGGAAAGAAAGTGAGTCAAAGACATTCAAAATACACTAAAATTATCTAAAATATGCAAACATTTCTGTGATTTTTTTCAGTTAATTATATATACTTTTTTTTGTTTTTGAGTTGGAGTCTCACTGTTGCCTAGGCTTGGAGTGCAGTGGCACATTCATGGCCACGACAGCCTCAACCTGCTGGGCTCAGGTGATCCTTTCCCCTCAGCCTTCCAAGTAGCTAGAACTACAGGCGCACCCCGCCATGTCTGGCTAATTTTCTAATTTTTATTGTAGAGACAGGTCGTGCCATGTTGCCCAGGCTGGTCTTGAATCCCTGGGCTCAAGCAATCTTCTAACCTCTGCCTCTCAAAATGCTGGGATTACAGTATATATACTGTTTTGACACACTGCACTTTTTAAAAAATTTATTTGTAAAGTTATACATGGGTCTACAGAGACAAGATAAAAAAGATTATATGGTAATAACGTTGCAACTTAACGTCTTTCACTTGCTATCTACAGCCCAATAGACTATATAATGCATTTCATAATTTTAACCCTAAATCACTGCCTTTGGTGGTACCATTTCCTATACCCCTTTGCTATATGTACCATTTATTTCTTACACCCCTTTGCCATATTTGTTACATTAAATTTTCCTCAAATTGCCCAGATTCACCATAGTCTCTTGCTATCCTATTTATCCTATTTATTTTTGCATTTCATAAATACTAAACAAATGTCCACTGAAAGGTCACCCTTACCGTTTGAGGGCCATTATTTTCTGTGGAGCTTGAAACCATCTTTATCAGTGAGTTCCAAGAGGGGTCTGCAGCATGAGGGCCATTAAATATGGGTCCTCCAGCACCATCAGGGATAGGTGCTACTGGAGGAATCATTGCATTCCCATACACAGAAAAAGGCATACCCTTTAAAAAAAAAAAGGGAAAAAAACAATATTTTATAAATAATATTAATATCCAAGTCACTGTTCACTTTTTCCAACATAACCAGTAGCCTTAAAACTGATATTTGATTACCTCATCCCGGGGATGTATACGTTATCTAAGGAATCTAAAAACTGTTTTCCATTATATGATTTAATATTAGATTATATATAGGCCTATTATATCCGAAATATTTTGTCCAAAAACACTCCCCTAAATAACTACAACAAAAACAGAACTTACTTATATTTTAGTCAGATTTTAACCTGAAACTACAGGCCTAAGCCCTAGGATCATATCACAAATGCTTATTCACTTGGAAGTAAAGAAAGGTTAATAAGAAAAACATCTGAAATAATGAAAATGCTGATTTAAATCACCATTACCCCAACTTTAGGAAAGTCCATGTAGCCTGCAGGAACATGCTGATGGAATGTACCAGAAGGAGTTACAATTCCTGTACTATCTCGCTCCATTGCTTGATGCTGTGAAAATACTCCTGGATCAGACATTGGTCTGTGAATCATAGGATTTCCCATACCAGGATTACACCAGTCTACTTTGTCTGAGGAAAAACAAAGAGGCAGAAACAAAAATTGTGAATATGTAATGTTAAAAGACAGCAAAATAAAACATTTTATGCTTTCATATTTTCCACACTGAACTATAAATTATTTCAGAATAATAACTTACTTTTATATATTTACAGGAATAATTTCAGGTTTGTAGGTAATAATATAACAGCCTAATAAAATAACCTGAACACTTGGTGTTAGAAAACAAAATTTAAAAAGCTAAATAAGTTAAGGCAATAATCTAAAGGAGCTCAAAGGAAATACTAAAATCTCCTTAATATAATGAAAAGATGAAAGAAACATACTTTCAGAAAGCAGTAATAAACACACACAATGGAAAGGTCACATGGAAAGAGAACTCTTAAAAAGAAGTGATTAAATAGTCAAAACATAAAAATAAGAATATAGGTCTTTTAAAACTGACTATGAAAGCTAAATACTGTTCCCGGGCGTGGTGGCTCACGCCTATAAACCAGCACTTTGGGAGGCCGAGATGAGAGGATTGTGTGAGCCCACAGGTTCGAGACCAGACTGGGCAACTTGGTGAGACCTCATCTCTATGATAAAAAAAAAAAAAAAAAAATTAGCCAGGCATGGTGGCGCGTGCCTGTGGTTCCAGCTACTTGGAAGGCTGAGGCAGAATAATTGCCTGAGTCCAGCAGGTAGAGGCTGTGGTGGCTGGGAGCGTGCCACTGCCCTCCAGCCTCCAGCCTGGGTGACAGAGTGGGACTCCAACTCAAAAAAGAAAACAAAGAAAGTTAAATACTATTTATATCATAGCTTAATGCATAAATTTAACTTCTAGTGATCGAGAAAGCATCTTACCTTGATTGCCACCAATCCCTTCAAAGGACCAGATGCCACTATGCCCTACTGATGTAGACAAATTGCTCCCAATAACAGATGGAGCTGAAGTTCCAGTTTGCCTGATACGTGCAGAACGTTCAGTCCCAATAGGGACTGGAACTTTCCTGTCCTGAGAGACGTTGCTAGGCTTTTCTGACCCTAAGGGTACTGATGATGGGGCAGGAGATGGTGCACGAACTCCGGAGGACACTGACTGTGCAGAAGAATCTAGACAAGACAGATTTTGAAATAGAATACAGGTCATCTACAGAATATGTGATTTTATAAAACCAAATATTAAATTCTGAAAGTATCTTAAATATGCATTATCTGAGAAAAAACAAAATATAAGAATAAATAAACTTAAGTAATAAGTTATATATATTGAAAATAGGTTAAAGGTATGGTTTAAGGTAGAATGTGAAGTCAATGCTGCAAAGCAGTCAATGATACATGTAATAAAAAAATTAAACTAATTAACATTTAAAATATTAACCCCTGAAACAAAGTAAAATGTAATATCAGAGCAATAAGAAGACAAAGTTTAAATTAAAAAACCAACAAAAACAACAACATGAAAATGGGACCAGTACTAGCAATTCCCAAACTGTATTCTTTGGAAACACATGATTTTTGGTATGTCATGATGAAAAGACAAAGTGATTCGGGTAGCTAATAAACTTTGAAAACCTAGCTGAAGAAAAATAAATAAGTGTCTTTAAATAAGGACTTAGGCTGGGAGCAGTGGCTTAAGCCTGTAATCCTAGCACTTTAGGAGGCCAAGGCGAGAGGATTACCTGAGCCCAGGGGTTTGAGATCAGCCAGGGCAACTTGGTGAGACCTCGTTTCTACAATTAATAAAAAAATTAGCCTGGAATGGTGGTGTGTGCCTGAAGTTACTCGAAAGGCTGAGGTGGAAGGATCGCCTGAGCCCAGCAGGTCTAGGCTGCAGTGGCCATGAGCATGCCACTGCACTCCAGCCTGGGTGACAGAGTGAGACTCCAACTCAAAAAAAAAAAAAATCCTCATCATCTATTAACCTCATTATCTTTCTTTAATAAAATGAAGGGCTGGACTTCATGAGGAATAACCTTAAAAAGTTATCCTTAAAAGGCACTCTGCCACATATGTTTATTTTATCACGATGT
>CAUYQG010079932.1:0-17379 GCA_963574415.1 Tarsius wallacei
CCTACTGTCCTAGTGAGCCACTATTACAGATAGGGGTGTGTTTGGGAACAGAGGTTGGGGGTGGGAAAACTGGGAGGTGAACTTAGAAGAAAAGGTATCATTGTATCAACACGAAGGTATAGAATAAAAGCCTTCCTCCAAGGCCATTGCCGTCTAAAAGGTAATCTTGGTTTCACCAGCTATGAAAAGCTGGTGACCTTCTTAGCCTTGGTAGCTGCAGAAGAAGCTGTATATCTCCAGCACAAATTGGCACATAAAGTACTGTTCATTGATTTACTTGGTGTACAGCTATTCTGATTTTAAAGCTGCTAGAAAATTCACTTCTAAAATAGAAGGGCTGCCTTCTAAAATCATATCTAGTTACCAAGTTCATGATGTTCTTGGATCAAAATGGTTTGGGAGGAGAAAAGAGTTTGCCTCTGTTCCCGTCTTTCCCTCAAGCCACCCGTGAGTCCTTTGGGCGCCCACTCCTCGGACAGCTGCCACTAAGGACATTTCAGCACATTATTTGCTTCAAGGATCTTTCTTTTCTTTGACAGTTTTCCCAGAATCATAGAGAAAAGACCTGGGAGTAGATAAATTGGCAAAAGGAAGAGAGAGGCCTGTTTGGCTGTGGCATGTGCATGGAAGTAACAGATAAGATGATACCACAAACCTGCAAATACTGTGAGCTTTTAAACCCTAGTTCTAAAGAAACCCATTTTCCTGGCTGGTTTATTAAAGAAGCCATATTCTCTGCATTTCTCTGGACAGCATTTCTGCAATAGAGTGGAGCTCAGAAATTAAAGAATACAGGCAAGGAGTCCAGACTTTTGAGAAGTCTGGACTGAGCACACATCTTATTGGGCCATGGGGAAAGTGACCAAGAAACAGAGGTCAGCATTGTGTCTTTGGCCTAGTCTGAAAGCACACTTGCCTAGCAGCAGGAGACTTAAGTTATAAACCCCTGAGGTTTCTTTCCACCCGATTGTGTTTTGTGTTGGGAAATACTAGTGGTTTCTTCTTTGTCATTAACTACAGAGAAGCTTGCACACTTGCTAGGATTATCTCCTAAGTCACATGGCTAGTCATATATAGAGGCGTCTCATGGGCAGAAAATTGTAACGCCTTTTCCAACTACGTGACACTTCATATCAAAACACTGTCAGAGGTGGGGCTTTTAGTTGCAGAATTTTTCTACTAAAACCTTGCAAGGCTAGGCACATGCTTGTTTTTTCCATTCTGGCCTGTCTCTGGAGGGCCGGGAGAAAAAAGTAGCCCAACAATGAGCTGTACGGCATCGGCACGTTCTGCCCTAAGTCAGACTTCTCAGACACGATGGCTTCAGGGCTCATCTTTGCAGCATGACGTTTTTCCGGGTTTAAGTCTCCAAGTTTGCTCTGTGACACCAGCTTAGGAAACGGCAGAGGCAATAATCAGGCAGTGGCAGGTTTTGCCCAGAGGTGATTCCTTTTCCCTCATCAAAATTCATTACCATCAAGATGGTAGGTTTTCTCATTAATAACCATGACAGTGACCAGTCCCCCTCATTTATCAACTTATCGCTCATCCAAAAATGTCAAGTGATTTAATATGATTAGGTAGCTGTATACAAGTGTTTCTACCTCAGCCCCCTTCTGGGCAATCTTGGAGGCAACCTGGCTTTACCTTTGCATAACATTGAATAATTATTCAAGAACTTCACAGAACTATGGAATCATAGGGCTCAGAGGAATCTCAAGATTATCGTCAATTCATTCTCCCGATTTCTAGACAGAAGTGCGGCACAAGCCATTTGAGACAGTATTCATATCTAATCCATACCCACAACTATGAAGAGATATAGGCATATATATGTAAATACATACGAGATAAAACCAAAGAAAAAGTGCTTTATACCGCATTAAGTACTTTGCGTGCACTGTAACTAACTCTATGAGGTATTGCTATTGCTATTATTCCAATTCATAGACGTGTGGGTCAAGGTTGAGAGAGGCGAAACAACTCGTCCAAATCAGCGGCAGAGGTGACATTGAAACACAGGCATTACTGCTATGTCAGAACGCCCTCGTGACTAAGAGAATTGTGATCTTGTTGTTGTTGTATTTGTTCTTTTCTCATGAAAACATGCCATCTTTCTTTCAATACAATTTAGCGAATACTTTGAGCATCTACAAAATGGACATTCTTTTCATCTTTTTTTAAGTCAGTTTTATTCTATAAACTCTTTTTTTTTTTTTTTTTTTTTTGTTGGAGTCTCCCTCTTTCGCCCAGACTGGAGGGCCGTGGCCGCTGCCGGCAACCGCAGCCTCGACCCGCTGGGCTCTGGCGACCCTTCCGCCTCAGCCTTCCGAGTACCCAGAACTACAGGCGCGCGCTGCCACGCCCAGCTGATTTTTTGATTTATTGTAGAGATGAGGTCTCGCCAAGTTGCCCAGGCGGGTCTCGAACCCACGGGCTCAGGCATACAAACTCTTTCTCATCTATCCTTGGTGTTTCCCAACCCGTTATGAGGAAGTTTTTCCTAGTGTTTAATTTTAATGCTCCCATTGCAATGCAAGTCCACTCTCCTTTATTTTATCTTGAGGGAAAGCAGAACAGATGCTTCCTTTTTTTTTTACATGGTTGAAGATTGTCGACTGTGTGTGTGTGTGTGTGTGTGTGTGTGTGTGTGTGTGTGTGTGCATGCATGTGTGGAATATTTCTAGCCAGAGAAAGGAAGATGATTTTTTTCATCAGTAATTTGGAAGAGACCTGCCCTTGGCAGATAATCTCCAGCTTCTTTACATATTTAGATTGTTTCTGTTGTGTTGTTAAGCGTCACAGTCAAAATGGAGGACTTAGCATGACATTTATACCACCAACATCACTCCTGTTAATCCTCTTTTGAGATTCATAAAGTGCCAAGGACACTCTTGTCTTGTGAACAGTTTCTACTCATGGCCTGCGATTCATGGACCAGACTTATCCGACTGGAAAAATGTAACATAACATCCAAGCTTTGAGTCATGAGGACTTAAAGGAACCTCAGATAATTTGTTTCTGAAAAAGTTTTCCAAAAGTCAGCAGAATTAACTTTATCAGAAGCAGCAGCAAATCTGGCTTTGAAGGAAGATACATAATTTCAAAACAGAATATGCATTTCTGAACTTCCTTGGTTTAAAGTTAGAGGCTTTTTTTTTTTGAGTTGGAATCCCATTCTGTTGCCCAGACCGGAGTGCAGTAGCACGCTCAAGGCCACCGCAGCTTCAACCTGCTGGGTTCAGGCAATCCTTCCCAGTAGCTGGAACTACAGGCGCACGCTACCATGTCTGGCTAATTTTTTTGATTTATTGTAGAGTCGCGGTCTCATCTCACCAAGTTGCCCAGGCTGGTTTCGAACCCCTGGGCTCAGACAATCCCCGCACCTCAGCCTCCGAAAGTGCTGGGATTACAGGCTTGAGCCACTGCCCCCGGTCCATGTTAGAGACATTTAGAAGGGGGAAACATTGCCTTTAATGGCTCTGGTTTTTTTTTTAAAGAACTAGCATATAATATTGTATTTATTTGCAGCGTACAACATGATATTTTGATATAAGTGTATATTGTGAAATTTTCAGTCAAGCCAATTAACATATCTGTCACTTCATAGACTTATTTTTTGTGGTGCAAAAAATTTCAAACATATAAAACATTATAGTTATAATAATAAGTTGGCATTTTTCAAATATACAATACATTATATGAACTATGGTCGCCGTGCTATACAATAGCTCTTCAGAATGTATTCACCCTGAAATGACTCTGATCTGTAAAAATCATTTAAATTGTTTGTTTAATTACCTATTTCTCTGAAGGCCTCTGGAGGACGAGCTAATTAAATGTTTATGATTTCTAACAGCTCTATACCATTAGCAGTAGCTATACTCTAAGAACCACTACCAAGTCCAATTCTCCTTCAAAGTACCAACACAGCACAGAAGATTTCACAGCCTAAGAACATGTTCATTCCAAACATCCAAATGTGAGACACTAGGTTGCTTTTCAGGTGTCAGGGTACCAAGGTTGACCCTTTGGAACACATGGAAGCAGAAACACAGCCCCTCTCTATAGCCAGGAGACCAGGGCTAGAGGTGAATTTATATATTTAGGGAACCGGATGGACTTTTTCACTCCCATCCCAGACAGAACTATGACCATTGTGTACTGTGGTATTTTTGATCACAAGCTGGGTGAACACCAGCATTACCTGGACAGCTGCTAATGCATCTGAAGTTATAGGCCTGGGACTTTGCGTTTGGGGGGCTTTTCTCCTGTCATTTTGATGATCAACCAAATTTGGGAGCCATTGGTCAGTGGTGCTTTACCCTGTGCAATCCCTAAACAGAGCTGAGACCCAGACCAAGGGAGGCAGGAGGGTGAGCAAGGTTGCTGCAAGGATTAGGGAGAACCAGGAAAAGGAGAGTGGTGGAGGTGGCCAGGTGGGAGACAGAGGGCCTGAAAATGAAGGGCAGAAAGCCATCACTGGCCCAGGTTTCTGCTCTGCTTAGGAACTCCTTGGCTCCGTGGGGAATGAATCCACTCACACTGCTTCAAGGCACTGCAGTGCAGTACCGGAGTGCATTCCCCCAGGAGTCAGACTGCCTGGCTGGGAATCCTACCTCTTGCAAGCTGTGGGACAGTGGGCAGATGACACAACCTCTCTACATCTCAATTTGCTCATTTCTAAACTAGGGGTACTAGGGTAGCAAACTCAGGGGATATTGAAAGTACTAAGAGCTTTAAGCACTTAACACAGTGCCTGGCTCCTAGTAAATCATGTGTCGCTTGATGATGGGGAGATGCTTTGAAAAATGCATCGCTAGACAATTCTGGTATTGTATGAACATCACAGGGTGTACTTACACAAACTTAGACAGCATAGCCAACGACACACCTAAGCTCTGTCATATAGCCTGTTGCTCCTAGGCTATAAACCTGTACGGCATGTGACTGGACTGAGTACTGTAAGAAATTATAACACAATGGTTCGTATCTGTATGTCTAAACATAGAAAAGATACAGTAAAAAATACAGTATTATCATCACAGAGGGCAATCGTCATATAACCTTTCCTTCCATCCTTGACCAAAAATTGTGATGCAACCCATGACGGTACTGTTCTCTCTCCCCATGGTGTCCAAGATACCCAGCGGTAGAGATCAAGGGTAGATAGAGGTATATATAAACTACATTTTGTTGAAGAGGAAAAGCTTTTCCTCTGCTCTCTGGGGTTTAGTGAGTGGAGGCTTGAAAATTTAACAGACACAAGACAGGTTCACAGGAGAAAAGGAATACAGATGTATTGATTTTTAAATTTTTTACATTCAGGGGAATTCACAGAAACAAAGTGAAACTCAAAGTGGTTAGACTAGGAAATCTATAGATCCCTAATGACAGAAGGGGGGTTTGGTCTTCCAGGATGAAAAACCATGTGGAAATAGGTTTGTCAGGTAGTTAGACAGACATGAGCAGGAGACAGAGGGAAAGGGGCAAGAGAGGGGAAACCAGCTGACATTTAGTTATTTACTCATTTTAGAATTTTTTGTGTATGTGATGAGTTGAGCTGAGTATGAAAGCCACTTGGATTTAAAAGGCCACATTTTTTTCCCTCTCTACACTGCCCTTGGGAATTTGGTCCCCGCTGCACACACACACACACACACACACACACACACCCATCCTCGATGTGACCTGCTAGGGAGGCTGACCTTATTTAGTGACTTGATGTTTGAGAGAGAATAGCCAGTCATATTAAATCACCTAATAACCAAGAGGCGTGGAGAAGCTACACGTCTTTAAAGAAGCATCTGCAAACCTAGATAAGGAACAATTTTGTTAGACTCTTTTAAACTCCCTAAAATCCTAAAAATGTACTCTTTTACTTTATGATATTTAGTTTCAGACTTATGTTTTATATTAGTCATTGGCTTGGTCTTAGAAACTAGAGCTCATTACCTGAATGCAAAATAAATCATAAAAAGATAGAAAATGCATAGCCCCCAAATTATTTAAAGACACCTGTAACTTTAACAAGGTAAAATCAACAATATCTAGACATTAGTTTCTGTCCAATGTCACATGAAGGATTTATAACCTCACCATAAGAGAGGAAAACAAGTCCAAGAGGGAGCTAGCCCATCAAGACCAAAGACGAAGACAAAGAAAATAAACTATAAAAACGAAACCAAAGAAATAAACAGGGCTGTCTCACTCTCTGAATAGCCTGCTCCTCTTGATTCTAGAGTGTACCAGCTTACTTTAAAAACTCTGATTTGTTTTACTTGCTTGCAACAAAACTGCCTTGCTGTCTTAAATCTGGTGTCATACCCAATTCTTTGTTCACAAATAACCAACAAATCCCGAACCAGCAGGTTTATCCTGATTGGGAAATATATGGGGTAACCAAAGGAAGACAAGGATTATCTTAGGTTTGTTTATGCAGGCTCTCTCGATGCCAGCTCTCCGTTTCCAGTGTTAAGAGTCCCACTCCTCCCCCTGGTTCAGGAGAGAGGGAATTAATGCCACCCTCACCAAGGGATCTTCATGCCCTGCTTTTAAGCAGATGAAGGAAGGGCAGAGAGCTCTTCCTACATATGTTGACTCTTAACTGCCGTCAACTCAAAATAATCCTTATGCTAAAGGGGCACATTTTGAGGTGACATATCCTGATCCCCCTCAATGTGTATGGATGGTGGAATCCATGGCCTGGGACCTCAGAGCACCACACACTGACCCCCTAGCCCATCCAGGCACCTGTACGTGAAGCAGGTGAGTCATAATGAAGGAAGCAGTTTGGACAACTACAGAGATCGAGAGGAACTTGGCACTTTTCAGTAAACGCATGGGAATGTATATCATGTTAGCCAAGGCCTTGGGTAAGACAAGTCGAAGGAGGTCTTAAGCTGTGTATAACTGACAGATCACTGGTACAGTGGAAGGAACCAGGAACATGCCACTGTGTGGGAAAACGAACTAGGCGCCATTGGCCATCTGCACCTCCCTGAGTTTCACTTCCCTGGCCCCTTACATGGGCATCCTATTACTGTCTGCAGAGCGCCATGAGGGTTAAATCAAATATCAAGAGCAGAAAATAAAACTGTATGAAACACAGGGTCATTCTTACAGTTTCCTCCTCACTGTGTTATTTTACTCACCTTGTCTTTCGGGGAACCCTGAAACATGAATTTAAAGTTTGCCAATAAGTAGGCTGTATAGCCTCAATCCTTGGTGACTTTGCTTTATTTACTTTTGTGTTTCAGCATTTATTTATGTGTTCTGTTTTGTTCTTAGGACGGGAAGGAAGAAGGGAGGAAGGAGAGATGAGATATTTGCAGATGGCAAATAGGCTCTTCCTGAGAAACCTAGGGTGACCAGGAAAACAGCGAGATAAATGCCCAGATTTCATTTCTGCCTCATTCCTCCTGAGTGGCAGTCTCCAGGGAGGAGCTTAGGACTTGGGCCAACCCGAGCTACGAGCCAGGCTCACTCAGGACTATTTATAGTGCTGGGCTGTTGGGCCGCTCTCTTTCTACGTGGATATTTCCAGCTCTTTCTAATTCAAAACAGCTCTTGACAGCCCTGGCACATAACTGTGTGTGTTTAAGTGCTTTTACATATCAATATCCTGGGTCTCGCTGGATGCATAGATTAAAACAATATTAGTCATTCTGGTGTATTCCACTGAGAAAAATAAATTAGTCAGTAGTAACCATCCATTGTTCGCCTCTGTAGAGTAGGAGAAAGATTTGGCTTCATTGTCACTGATTTAGCCTTTTCCACCCCCTGGAAGGATAAAATCCGACTGTAACAATGGCTTCAGCTGTACCTGTTTTAAGCATGTTCTAAGATTCCTCTTCTCCCTTAATATGGATTCTGAGATTACAGTGTCTCCTCTCTCCAATCTAGATGGCATTATGAATTATGGATACCCCGTGCACTGAGGCCCACCAGTCACTGATATTGAACAGTTTTGATGAAATACTGCAGCCAGCTCAAATTGTTTTCCAGAGACTCAAATAGACTATTGACAAAACAGCTCCAGCTGCCAGACCCAGCCCCTAGTAAGAGTGTGTCTTTATTTGGTGAAAAAGTGTGGGCTTGCTAGACTAGCCTTGGATTGTCACCAGAAGAGAAGAAAGGAACGGAGATGGAAAGCCAATGGGACCAAGGATAAGAGGCCTTTCAATCCTCTTTCTTGGGTTTTATCTTGCACTAAGATGGATTGGTGGGGGAGAGTGGCCCTTGTTTTCAGTGTTTTTCATCTGGCTACATGAGTCTGTGTTTCAGAATTTATTTATGCGTTCTGTTCTGCACTAATATCAACTTTGGTAGGTAATTAGTCATCCAATTGACACCAAAATGAACTTCTTAATAGTAAGAATGTATCATATCGAAAAACAACCCTTCGAAAGAGTGGCCTAGAATCTCACTGAGCTTTAAGCATTTCCTTGTTGCAGTATAAGGTTGCCTCACTAGATCTAGTTATTCTGTTTTCCTTTTTCTTTTTTTTTTTGAACTTCCAGTTAAACCCTGCAGCACAGAGCCTGGGCCCAGGATCAACTGTGACCATTGTCCTGCACAGCAGGGAAGCCAACCCCCACCACTTACACTTCGAGCTGGAGGAACAGTCTGGCAGTCCCACCCAAGACAAACCCAACCTTGAGCCAGCCAAACTGCTGTGTGCCCTCCCCTGAACGAGAGAGGTCCCTGAGCCACCAAGTGGATGACACACCCCTAGGCTGGCAGAGCAGCTACGCGCCACACCCAGGACCTGAGAGACAACCCCACAGTGCCCTCCGCCTCCCTGCATGGATATGCCCCAGGCCTGGCCAAAGGCTTCACACCCATGTATCAGACCTGAGAAAAGAACTCACAGGCTGCCCCGGTAGACACACCCCCAGGCCAGCCAAGCGGCTGTGCACCTGAGTTTCAGGCCTGAGAAACAGCCTTGGGGACCATATCTGGTAGACACACCCCAAAGCTAACTGAACAGCTGTGCATCCCTGTCCCAGGCCTGAGAAACATCCCTACAGGCTTCCCTTCGCAGACATGTGTCCAGGCCAGCCGAGAAACCACGTGGCCATGTCCCAGGCCTGAGAAAAAAATCCCACTGGCCTCCCTTGGCAAATATGCCTCTAGACCAGCTAAGCAGCAACATGCCCATAACCCAGCCAGAACAATAGTCTCCTGGCCAACCCCAGGGAGCCAGACCCTAGATTAGCCAACCCACAGTGTGCACATATATGATCATTACTTAAGCAACAGCCCAGAAACCCACCCTTGGCAAAGCCACACCACCACCACCACCACCACATACTCTCTCAGCCTAGACCACTGAGACACCCACAAGCATCACAAGTGTGGATCACAGAGTATTAAACTACACAGCGACAACACTACTGAATCTACCTAGAACCAAAGTCAGCGTTGCCCCACAGAACTGATCCTCTAAGACCTATCTATATGAAAAACTTGTTTCCTATGAATCTTACTCTATAAAATTGGAAGAGGCAACTATTCTATCAGAGGAATCGAAATCAAGGTAGGGGATACACTAAACATGAAAAAATAAAGAAACATGACACCTCCAAAGGAATACAATAATTCTTTCTTTTTTTTTTTTACTTTTAATTTTTTTATTTTAAAGATGCAGGGTACAATTCAGGGTTATGTTTACAAATGTTCATTATGCAAGTACCCTTGTTGATGAGGTGTGCTCCCCCACTCCAGGAAGATTCAAATCTCACGTCATGCCCCCCAGCCCTTCAACCCTCCCCCTCCCCCTGGCTCCAGCAGTTTCCAACTACTGCCAATCCTTTTCTTTTTTTTTTCCTTTTTTTTTTTGAGTTGGAGTCTCACTCTGTCACCCAGACTGGAGTGCAGTGGCACGCTCCCGGCCATCACAGCCTCAACCTGCTGGGCTCCGGGGATCCCTCCGCCACAGCCTTCCAAGTAGCTGGAACTACAGGTGCGCGCTACCACACCCGGCTAATTTTTTGATTTATTGTAGAGATGAGGTCTCACCAAGTTGCCCAGGCGGGTCTCGAACCCGCGGGCTCAGGCAATCCACTTACCTCAGCCTTCCAAGGCGCGGGATTACAGGCTGAGCCACCGAGCCTGGCTCCTATTTTCTTTCTATCCCTCCCACCATGACTGATTATTTTAAATTAAATCTCAGGCATCCTATCTCATCCATCAATATTTTACAATGTGTCAATGAGAGTTAACTCTTTAAAAATATAACCACAACACTTTTACTATACTTACAAGTTAAAACAAATCCTTGCTATTCTCAGTATTTATCCTTTGTCTCATAAGTGTACTTTTAAATTTATTTGTTCAAATCAGGATACAAACAAGTTTCACACATTCCATTTGGCTGGTGTGTCCATTAAGTCTCTCTAAATCTATAAGAGTTCCTTCACTCACTCCTTTTTGTGATATTTATTTCTTATATCTGGTATTGAGATCTACAGGTATCATTCATTAAGGATGTGATTGTGTCTGTTATCCATCCATCCGTCTATCCATCCATTCATCCATCCATCCACCCATCCATCCATCCATGTATCCATCCCTCCTTCCTTCCACACGAGATGGAGTGCCATCTCTCTAGAGGTTACAAAGGAGTTTTTCTCTGTTACAGAATTTTTAAAATTCTAGAGAAGATGGGGAAGAAAAGTTAATATTCCTAATTCTGTTACACTTTTCAAAAGTAATGGCTTCTATTAAATTAAAACAGATGCATGCAAAAAAGAACAAAGTCAAAAGCTACTAACCGCTAAGGAGAATTTTAAAGTCCAATGGGAACACTAAAAAAATGTACAAATAATAATGCAAGATAGAAAATAAAAATCAAAGCAGGTTGAAATAAACTGGTTTGGGAGCTCACAGTAAGAATGAAAGACTTACTTTTTTCATTTATTTTGCATAATAAGTTATGCATATTATCCTTAATCTACATTTCTTAAAAAAGAAATAAAAGTTAGTATCCACAATAACCACAGCTGTGTACTTTATCTATATGAGCTCTGGTGAGTTACTTTTTGCCTCTGTGCCTCAGTTTCTCTCTGAAAAATAGAGAAAGTGTTTGTATTTAGCTTTGAGATTTGGTGAAGATTAAACATGAAACAGTTAACAGCATGTATTAACTCATTAAGCAATCTTTTTTTTTTTTTTTAAAGAAAGAGTATTTAGTGCCCTTAAAATTTGGGGGCTTGTGCTTTTCTATGGACCATCTGTCACCAGCTGATATGAACTAAGATGAAGAATTGGAAAAGCATAACTCTCAGCCTTTCTCTGAATAAATAGGCATTTTCTTCTCCTATGTAAATGCAAATGATTATGATACGATGCAGGCAGCCAGCATTCTGGTTTTACATGAAACAATTTTATAATTTTTTCCTTATCCCTAATATATATTGGGCAAATACTTTTCTCAAAATATTAAAGAAGAATTTCTCTCTTTTGACAATCTAAACTA
This sequence comes from Tarsius wallacei, assembly GCA_963574415.1. Classification (NCBI taxonomy): domain Eukaryota; kingdom Metazoa; phylum Chordata; class Mammalia; order Primates; family Tarsiidae; genus Tarsius; species Tarsius wallacei. The sequence goes on from CAUYQG010079932.1 coordinate 11,483, forward strand.
CTCAGGCATATCCAATACATAGAGAATCTAATATTTTTAGACACGTTCATCTGCTCCTTTATTTTTAATTGCAACTTGGTCAGGGCTCAACAGCAAGGTCTCTTTTCATAAGGCTTGATGTTTCCTTTTTTCTTGCAAGAAAATCCTGTTCCAATTCTTTTAATATGTGAATTGAAGGCTTCTAATTTAGAATCTGTCACCTTCATAACCTCTCAAAGCTCTTATAACATCAAGAAAGATTTTCTTTGTCATTCAATTTTCTGATGTCTTTCTAAATTTTTCTCTTTGTATTTGTATCTGAAAAATCTTGGCCATTGGAATTCTGTATTCTGGATACCATTTTCCAGCTATGCCAATATACTTGATGTCATTTTTTTCAAACAATTAATTGTTAGACTAACATGGTAGGATCTCCAAAGCTTTCAGAATCTATGAACATTAAATCTATGAGACAGCCCGCTGTGGCTCTTTAACCTTAATTCTACAAATTAAGAGAGAATCATTGGTGTTCAAATTAAACTGAAATGAAACTAGTTGAATTTAAGTAATATTTTAGACTTTAATGCTCAAGTACATTATTTATGAACTAGAATTACATAATGTTTAAAAATGAATTCATTTATGAAATCAGCATCAAATGAAGTTTGCTTCTGTTCCAGAGTTTTGTTTGATTATTATCATGAAAAATTGGTGATATATGCTATTCATTTTTTAAAAGTCATTTATGATATCATATCAACATTTAGAGTAAGCTTGCATTGCCAAGAAAACCATCTTAAAGTAGTTTTTTGTCCAAGTTACTTAAGAGGATTATAATTATTTTTTAAACAAGGCAATTGTACATCTAAAAATTAAAAGTGATTCATTGCGAAGTAGTTGGTATTGAAAATTCTGGATGAATTTTTATCAATTGGTCTTTCTTAGAAGTTGTACTGAAAGGTAATAATATTGTAGAGAAAGACGCTTAACTTTTGAAATAATTACATGTAGGTGGAAACTTCTGCTCTGGATGTATTTTTTAAAGCTATAATTTCTGACTGTGGATAAATATAGAGCTAATTCGGAGATGTCCCAGTTATCTTCCAGAAGACATTCCTCCTTGTGTCCAATGATATGACTAGTTTGAAAACTGACAAAAGTCCTTTGCTGACTATACTTGTTTAAAGACTCTTGTACAAAATGAACGTTTGGCTCTCCCTCGAAATTTCCATTTCAAACCTGGGCTAATAACTTGAATCTAGGATATTTTTGAGGATAATTCAAAAATAAATACACATGAAGGGTACAACAGTTTGACATCTAGGTTCTAGCAAAGTCACTGTCCCATGTAATTTGTAACAGGAAAGAAATCATTGGGACAGAAAACATATGCAGTAGCACAAGTGGAGCTGTCACATCAATTCAGCGTCAGTCCCTGGCTAACCAAGGAAAACACCTGACTCTCCCTCTGCTTCTCGTTAGACCTTCATTACCTCCTTCTTGTCCCTTCTTTCTATTGATTGCTGGACCTGACAAATAGCACTGGTTTCGATAGAATTTAGAGGCATTCTGCCCACCTAATAACTGCAATATAGCTGGTGGGTTTCTAAACTTAGGACATTGCAAGCAGTAGCAGGTCATAAGGCATTTCTAAGTCATACATTCCACATTTTAAGCATTGTCTTGTGAACATAACTACAGTGTTATTCCATCACCAAAGATGATTTATGCATCTGAAAACCCACCAGCGATTTGTACTGAATTAGGTTTCTGGGTAAAGCTCTCATTTTTTTTCTGAGTTCCCTTACTGAATTTTATCTTGAAAGCAATGCATTGGGATAAGTAAAAAAGCCATTTCATTCCTATTTCCCATTCCATGAAATGTTTCTCAAGTAACTCGATTAATGTTCAAAACCAATATTTGAGTAGGTGCATAATGTAATTAAAATTTCATAAAACTGCTATAATCATGGTAACACAGTAATAAGCAACTTTATTTATCACACAAATAATTTCTTAGGCTTTCTAACATGTTCTTGTTTTGCTAACTTAATGATGACAAGTGAATATATACACAAATGCATGTAAATGTGTATGCACATACGTGTGTGTGCATACACACATACCTGCACACACACACATATATTCCTTTCTTCCTAGGAAGTTTGTTCTTCCAAAGGGACACTTGACAAGTGGTATTTTCTATAACAAAGAACCAGTATTTTCTTGCAGATTGGTCTATGGGTGATTTAATAAGGTGAACACAGAGATAGCTAAATTCCATTTTATCTGCTGCATAAAATGATGTGTCATCCCAGAAATCTGTCAGGTACTATGAAAATGAATGATATTGAAATATTGAATGATATTGTTCCTCTCTCTGCAACCCGAACATAACACTCATTGATGCCCAATGCTTTAGTTCTCATGTATAGTGAGTACTACCATGGATATTAATTACATTAGGTATATTACTGTCGTTCATGTGTCTATTTATCTTTGTTGTCTGATCTTTTTTCTTCCTTTAATCTCATTAAGTTTGTTACTGATTCTCAAGCCTATGCAAATAAGAATTAAATCCACATTCTTGGGCTCACAGATTCAAATAAGAATTAAATCCACATTCTTGGACTCACAGATTCCAAGTAGTTATAGCTGGAATAGAATCCAGGAATCTGCATTCTTTACAAGCACTCGAAGTGTCTCTGATGCAGATGGTCCAAGAACTACCTATTAATGAACACTACCTGAAGGGTACAAAATCTCATCTTTATATTTATTTTTTGCTATTCCTTCTGTGTCTAGTGGCATGCTCTGCTCATTTAAAACAGGCAGCTTTGGTTGGGTATGATGGCTCAAGTCTGTATTCTCAACACTTTGGGAGGCTGAAGCAAGAGGAGTTTGAGGCCATCCTAGGCAACATAGCAAGACCTTGTCCCTAAAAACAAAAATAATTTGAAAAATAGCCAGGCATAGTGGGAATTTACAAAATAGTCAGGCATAGTGGCACACGCCTGTGGTCCCAGCTATTTGGGAGGCTGAGGCAGAAGAGTCTTCTGAGCCCAAGAGCTGGAGGTTGCAGTGAGCCATGATAGTGCCATGGCACTCCAACCTGGGCAACAGAGTGAGATTCTGACTAAATTAAAAAAAAAAAAAAAAAGGCTGCTTCACACTGTGTCTGCCTTGGATGTCACAACAGAGCAAAGTTTAGAATAGTGTTCGCCAATAGAAATACAATGTGGATTGTATGTGTAATTTTAAGCTTTATAATTAGCCTCATTAAAAAAATTAAAAAGAAATGCTGAAATGTAGTTTTAATAATACATTTTATTCAACCCTACATATCTAAAATACAATAATTTCAATATGTAGTCAACAGAAAAATATTGAGATACTTTATATTCTGCCTTTCATGCTACATCTTTGGAATTTGGTATATAATTTGTACTTAACAGCTCATCTCAATTCAAAATAGCCACATTGCAAGTGATCAATAGCTGTATGTGGCAAATGGCTATCGTATTGGATAGCACAGAGTGACAGAATAGCATTGCATGCATATTTTTTTAAAAGCACTCCAGTGTGTTCAGAAATGAACAAATCACAACATGGCCAAACTAGTGACTTGAAAAGCTTCTTAACTGACATGTACTCACCGAAATCACAGGGAATATTATGATAGCCAGAAGTGCATCAAGCTAAGTGGTATTGTCTACGTCTGATGACCTGAGATAAGGCCTGTGAGATGTGAAGCTATTTCCTCATAGGTCCTTATCTGTGGCCTAAGTGAGATTTTATGAAAGGACAGATTCCATGTAGGTGGCTGGGGTTTAGATATCTCATTAACGTGCCTTAAAATTCTGCAAAGACCTTGATTTTCTAGACAATGGTTGGTAAAATAATTTGGTTTACTGTTGGACTTAAATATACTTTTTATGTATGAGACCCTGACAAAATTTCACTTAGGCTAACTTACAATATATTTTGAAAGTAAACAGAGTCTGGGACACTTACTCACTAGGTTAAGGGGAAAGATGAACTTGGGAACTGAATTGCACACATACAATCTGCTTTCCTTTTGTTCCCAGGAGGATGATGGCAATGACGGAGGGACACATGTCTCTTCCTGAGGACCCTGAAATCTTCCGGAGTACATATCTACCCCTGTGGACAAGGCTTGAAACAGGGTTCTGTCGGGTCCTCCTCCACTCTGTCTCTCTCCAGTGTTTATCTTATGCAAAATACAGATTTACCCAGCCTGAGAAGAACACATAATCCACTCCTCCTGTACTCTCTCTTTCATATGTAAAATGTAAATTCGCTGAGTACAGATAAAAATCTTCCACAAGAATGTAAATCACTTGCCTCATTAATTACCCACACCCCACTTTTTTCTTCCTTCCTCTTCTGTTTTCTCTTTTCTCTTTAAATACTGAACTCAGCTGGGTACAGTGGCTCTCGCCAGTAATTCCAGCATTTTGGGAGGCCAAGGCCTCAAGGATTACTTGAGCTCTGGAGTTCTAGACCAGCCACCTTTAAATTTAAACCTGGGGCCACCTTACTGCAAAATCTAGGCTTTTCCCAATTACCATGAGGTGTTTTACTCACTTCTCCAAGACCCAAATATAATATAGTATGTTTTTAATCCCAACTACTTGAAGATATAGAATGTAGACAACATTCTTTTAGGAGGACAATGGGAAACATAGTGAGACGCTGTCCGTACCAGAAGTAAAAAAAAAAAAAAAAATTATCGGGCATGGTGGTGTGCACCTGTAGTCCCAGCTACTCGGGAAGCTGAGGTGGAAGAATAGCTCGAGCCCAGGAGGTCATAGCTGCAGTGAGCCATGACTGTGCCACTGTACCCCAGCCTGGGTGACAGAGTGAGACTCTGACTGAAAATAAATAAATAAATAAATAGCTAGGTAGATAAATACTGAACTCTTTCAAAAGTCCTCTTTGGAAAAAACATAGACCACAGATGCTGCTATGATTTGTGTTTCTTTTTCTTGGGTGTGGTCTAAACCTTGGCAAAATAAACCTCAAAATGATTGAGATAACTCCGTCTTGTTTTTCTCCCGGTTTACAGCATCTGGAAAAGCACGGGCAAAATCAGTTACCACTATTTACTTAGTGGCAACAGTAGAACTAACATTCATTGAATAGCATACGCCAAGAACCGTTCTAAGGATTTCCCATATACTATCTCCTTTTCACCCTCATAACAGCCCGATATTATAGGTATCACTATTGCTTCCATTTTACAGATAAAAAAAAAAAAAGAGAAAACACAAAACCCTGGGGCCCAGAGAGACGTCCCAGGCTCTCTCAGTGAGTGGTAGAGTGGATTTGAGGCTAGGCAGTTGAGTTCTGGGTAAGCAATCCTAATCACAGTTTCTCAACCTTGGAACTATTGTCATTAGGTATTATTGCCATTAGGGACTGAGTAATTCTTTTTTTTTTTTTTTTTGATTAAGAAAGGTAGATTTATTAAAAGAAAGATAAGCCAGGCTTGGTGGCTCAGCCTGTAATCCCGCGCCTTGGGAGGCTGAGGTAAGTGGATTGCCTGAGCCCGTGGGTTCGAAACCCGCCTGGGCAACTTGGCGAGACCTCATCTCTACAATAAATCAAAAATTAGCCGGGCGTGGTAGCGCACGCCTGTAATTCTGGCTACTCGGGAGGCTGAGGCGGAAGGATTCCTTGGAGCCCAGCAGGTCGAGGCTGCGGTGGCCGGGAGCGGCCACTGCACTCCAGCCTGGGCGACGGAGTGAGACTCCAACTCAAAAAAAATAAAATAAAATAAAGGAACGATACATCGTGAAGGGCACAATGGTCAGGACAATGGCAAGAGAGTCTGCTTTCTGCTGCCTGCTGCCAGGGGGTGGATAATTCTTTGTTGTAGGGCCCTATCCTAGCAC
>CAUYQG010079935.1:0-25896 GCA_963574415.1 Tarsius wallacei
GTTAGTTATACAAATATTTATTATGCAGGTACCCTTGTTGATGAGGTGTGCCACCCCCTTCCTCAGGCAGATTCCAACTACTGCCAATTCCACCTCCCCATCCCCCTCCCCACAGTTTCCCACTACTGTCAATCCTTTTCCTATAGTATTACAATAGTTGTTCAAGGTCCACTTATGAGTGGGAACATGTGATACTCAGTTCTTTGTTTCTGTGTACTCAGTATTCTGTGTTACTCAGTATTATAGACTCTAAGTCCATCCAGGTTGCTGCGAAGTTTATGATTTTGTACTTCTTTATGGCTGCGTAATATTCCATTGTGTATAAGTACCACATTTTTTTTTATCCAGTCCTCTTTGGATGATTGATTCTGTGTTCTTGCTATTGTGAACAATGTTGCAATAAACATACGTGTGCACGTATCTTTTTCATAGAGTGATTTGAGTTCTTCCGGATATATTCGCAGTAGGGGGATTGCGGGGTCATATGGGAGGTCAATTTTTAGATCTTTTAGGAATTGCCATGCTGTTTTCCACTGTACTAATTTACACTCCCACCAACACTGTAGAAATATTCCCTTTTCACCACATCTTCTCCAGTATCTGTTATTTTTTGAGTTATTGATGATGGCCATTCTAACTGGAGTTAGGTGATATTCCAGTGTAGTTTTAATTTGCATTTCTTTGATGACTAGTGAGGTTGAACATTTTTTTATGTAACTGTTGGCTGCTTGCATGTCTTCTTTTGAGAATTGTCTATTCATATCTTTTGCCCGCTTTGTAATGGGGCTGTTGGTTTTATTCTTTTCAGTACGTTTGAGTTCCTTATAGAACTTTGATGTTAGCCTTTGTCAGACCTAGAGTTGGCAAATATTTTTTTCCCAGTCTGTGAGCTGTCTCCCTGCTTTCTTGATGGTGTCTTTGGCTTTGCAGAAGCTTGTCAGTTTGATGAGGGTCCATTTGTCAATCTTATCTCTTATGGCACTGGCACTTGGAGTTTTGATCAGGAATTGATTGCCAGTTCCAATTTCCATAAGGGTGTCTCATGCATTTTCTAAAGTTCTTATAGTTTGAGGTTTTACCTTTAGGTCTCTGATCCAGTTAGAGTTGATTTTTGTGTATGGGGATAGATAAGGGTCCTGTTTTAATCTTCTGCATATAAAAATAAATGAATAAAATTAATCTTAGTAATATATTTTATTTAATACAATTGATAAAAAATTATCATTTCAACATGTAATCAATTTAATATATTAATGAGAAATCTGGTGTTTATTTTTCAGTTATGGCACATCTGAATTCAGCATTGCTATAAGAATACATGGACCAGGCATGGTGGCTCATGCTTGTAATCCCAGCAATTTGGGAGGCAGATGTAAGAGGATTGCTGGAGTCCAGGGGTTTGATACCAGCCTGGACAACTTGGTAAGACCTTGTCTCTACAATTAAAAAAAAACAGCCAAGCGTAGTGGCGAGCGTCTGTATTTCCAACTACTTGGAAGGCTGGGGCTGAAGGATCACCTAAGCCCAGCAGACTGAGGCTGCAGTGGCTCTGAGTGTGTCACTGCACTCCAGCCTGGGTGACAGAGTGAAACTTTGACTCAAGAAAAAGAATACATGAAAGAATGAATAAGTGAATAAATAAATGCATATAAAGTAAATACAAAAGTAATCACCTTAAGCTTATTTCAGTTTATCTTATAGATGGAAGTGATAAGCCATCAAAGTTTTGTTTTGTTTTGTTTTTTGAGTTAGAGTCTCACTCCGTTGCCCAGACTGGAGTGCAGTGGCCACTCCCGGCCACTGCAGCCTCGACCTGTTGGGCTCCGGCGATCCTTCCACCTCAGCCTTCCAAGTAGCTGGAACTACAGGCATGCGCTACCACACCCGGCTAATTTTTTGATTTATTGTAGAGATGAGGTCTCACCAAGTTGCCCAGGTGGGTCTTGAACCTGCAGGCTCAGGCAATCCACTCACCTCAGCCTCCCAAGGCGCGGGATTACAGGCTGAGCCACCAAGCCCGGCTCCATCAAAGTTTTTAAAATTAAAGTATATTTTTGTTGGATGAATGGGATGTTGGGGGCTACCATATGTCGAATTCTGAACTGCCTGATTTTACAATGCATTCTATTTGGATTACCAGCTAATCAATAATTTTCTGCCAACTATTTGCACCTAAATTGTAGGTCTTTAGGAAAAAAATGGGACTTTTTCAGGCTCATCATTTACTATAATCTTAAAACAATTCTATGTAGATTTTTCACTGCAAGTTAAAGTATATTTCAGAGCAATTCATTCTGGACCAATTATGCAACTTGTTGCTTTGGTCTGAATATAACTTCAGGCCTGGTAATAAAGGACTGTGTTCTCACCCAGTAGCAAAGATCTTGTAGACAGAACTGGTTAATGTTAAACACCCCTGGCCACACAAGTCCTTTACGTCAGGTTTGTTCCTCCTAGTAACAATTGAAGAATTTATAAAAGAGGAAGAGATTATAAAGGAGAAAATTAAAGACATCTCTAACAATAGGTTATCTTATAAATATGTTCTATATAATACAAAATTGCATACCTGGTAGAATTCCATGAACAACATTAAAAGGCATTACATAAAAACAGTAGAGGTAGAGGAGGAGAAATTATTTTTTATTGAAAGATTATTTTATTATGATTTAGATTATTTCATTATGATTTTATTATGATTTAGAAATCCTTTAAAAATCAATTCATAAAATGTTTCTCTCTGTAAAAAGTTGATTTTAATCCTTTCACAGTAGGATAGGTAGAAAAGAGCCTTTTGTAGTATATCAGTGCAAAAGTACTTAGACAGCATAGGTCAATCATTCCATTTATAATCCAAATGTCTCAATAAACTGAATAGCCCTGTTGTCTTTCCACCTTCTATTTTAGTCACTAAGCATCATCATAAATACTGAAGTGTGCAACCAAGGATGGAGAAAATCAGTAGCTATACTTAAGACATTATATCCATATCATCTTATTCATCTACTATACTCCCGAGTAACTGTCAAGACTTTAAAAGGATGCATTTTAAAATTAACTTTTCACAGATTAAATAACGTAATGTATTATGCTCTAATGAATGGATTTAAGGAATTTCTGACTAAATCTAACAGTTCTATGGCCAGCTAGAGTTTGCTGAATTAGATAAACAGCCACCAATTTGATTCTTAAATTAGCAAACAACCTTCCTCAGAAGCAACTATTTTACTTATATTAATTTATACTTAGTCCCCTTGGCTTGAGACAGAATGCAGACTAACTGTATTTCCTCAGAGTAAATATAGTAGTTCTCTTATTTTAGAGTTGGAGGAATTTTTGTGATTTTTTTTTTCATTTCCAAATACACAAGTCATCTTGTGCAGTAAAGCATACTTGTCAACGTACATGTCAACCAACTTTAAAAAGAATAGTCTAAGAAAAAATAAAAAGTAAATTATTTAAGTGGAGTTGTAGAGGAAGCTTGAAAGAATTCTGTTTGGAAGGTTTCTTTGCTTCTCTCTGCCAATGGAAGGGAGACTCTGGATCTCTCACTAGTGAGCTTCTGTCATAACTAGGGCTGACAGTTCACATTGAAAATTCTGTTTTTTTTCCTTCCCAGGAAAGCAAGTCAAAGTTAAGCCAACAAACTGTTGTTGGCAAGTGCCTTACTTTTGTTTCCTCTTCCTTAAATTAGTCATTTGAGTTGAGTACAATATTTGTGAATAAATTTCTAGTATTTGTGTGGATATTAAACATTTTTTAAAAAGCGAAGGACCACTGTGATGAAAAGTATGGTCACATGAATGCAGCATTTGAGATGAAGAGAGAAAACTCCAAAAGCGTTGTATGGGGGAAAAGGACAGGAGATTACCAAATCAAATCACTGTTAAAATGTTATAGTTGAATTTGGCAGTGAACTGTTTTAGGATGGCATATGAGGAGGACCCTAAAAAACCCAGAATTATCTTTTGGAGAGTGGTTCCTTCGTAGTATACTTAGAATTTGTTCTTCTGGATCAAATGGTCAACAAAAGTTTTTATCTGGAAATTTTGAAAAGGTCGCCATGATTTGCGGAAGAAATGTCCGGAGTTGTGGCAAATAGGTAACTGGTTCTTCCACTATGACAGCACACCCGCTCATACTGTGCTGAGTGTTCAGCAGGTTTTTTTTGTTTTTTGTTTTTTGTTTGTTTGTTTTTTGAGTTGGAGTCTCACTCTGTCGCCCAGACTGGGGTGCAGTGGCCACTCCCGGCCACCGCAGCCTCGAACTGCTGGGCTCCGGCGATCCTTCCGCCTCAGCCTTCCAAGTAGCCGGAACTACAGGTGCACGCTACCACACCCGGCTAATTTTCTTGATTTATTGTAGAGATGAGGTCTCGCCAAGTTGCCCAGGCGGGTCTTGAACCCGCAGGCTCAGGCAATCCACTCACCTCAGCCTCCCAAAGGCGCGGGATTACAGGCTGAGCCACCGAGCCTGGCTGTTCAGCAGTTTTTAACTAAAAAGGCATGACCCCTGTACCCCACCCTCCCTATTCACCCAATCTCTTCCCCAGAGACTTTTTTTGTTTTGCCTGTTTGAAAAAGTCCTTAAAGGGAAACATTTTGTCAATGTGAAAGAGGTGGGAAAACAAACAAAACCGGCAGAAGCACTAGAAGGCACCAAAATTGACGAGTTCAAAAACCACTTTGAGCAGTGAAAAAAAGCATCTTGACAGGTGCATTGCATCAAATGGAGGGTACTTTGAAGGTGAGTGAAGTTTAAACACACAAAAAATAAATACACAATCTTTAGTAAGTAAATTCTGGGGTTTTAGGGTCCCCTCCTCCCCATATTCCATTCGAGATATCTTTCAAATTTATTACAGTTGCTAGCTGAATTCCATTAACTTTGGCAGAGTAACTATTACAAGGAAGGCAAGAATGGTTTAAATCTCTAATGTACAGCATTTTGCTCTTGTGCAGAAACTGTTAACAACAGTGTTTGTGTCTCTATTTTATTTTACTTTTCAGCGCTATTCCATCAATGAACAGATTGGGATCACTGTAATAAACTTTTCCAAAGTATTTACAGAGGATAAATTTATACTTTATTACAAGAATTACTGCAGACATGACTTATTTTATAAAAACCCTACTTACAAAACTCCAAACCTAACAAGATAGATAAAAAGAAAGAAAGGTAATATTTCTTACACTAATGGAAAAAGTGATAATTTTACAAAAAGATTCACTTTATGTTTAGGAGATTCCTCTGTATATTAAATATAAGCATTCTATTTTCTAATGGTCAGTTACCCTCTAACTTTTGGGGTATGTTTTATTTATGCTTCTACCATGTTACAGACAATTTTATAAAATATTAAATCACCTTCAATTACATTACAATCAAGGAAGTAGCTAGTTGTATCTATATTGTATATGAGGTACAAACAGGCACGAGAGATGAATAAACATATAAAACACCTATACATAGATTTTGTGTTTGTTTAATGCCCATATTTATGTATGTTCACTGTGTGTACATATAACTGTGTTGTTCCACTAACTGACTTTTCTGTAGATAATACAGTATTTGCGAGACCAGTTCATTAAGGTTAATTTGTTCAAAAATATTAGAATCATTAATTTCTGGCTTATAGCTAATGGCTATTCTCAGCCAGTGTCTCGCTTCATCATTAGTGTCACTGAGATTATAACTCACACCCAACTGTTTTTACACTATCTAATAGAATCAATTGATGCAATGGTTGACAAGATGCTGTTTTGCATTTTGTCATCACACTAATGTACATGGCTTAAAGGCATTGGCATCCATAATGTGGGGCAGTTTTGTAGGAGACTGGAATAGGCTGAAGCTGCAAGGGCCATTTTCATAAAATATTAATGAAATTGAAAAATACACTGGGGTTGAAGGCTTGTCTGCTAAATGTAAGGTAAAATCTATTCTGTTCTGCTTTCTGATGACTGTAATTAGCAGCCCTAATTAAAAATTCAAACCTTGTGTATATTTGAAAGCATGAATCTTAGCTCGCATCGTGTTTATTTCCTTTACAAAGTATTTTATTTTACAACACTAATTGAACAGGAGCCTTCCTAGTCCGACAGCCGCAGCTGGCTGGAGCCAGTTTATGTATCCAGTCTCTCAAGACTACTTCCTTTTGTAAGCAATAAAACATCTTTAAAAAACATGTATACGCTCTCCGTGAGCCATTAACTCTGTGCCATCCAGCACCAGGCTGGCCCTCTCTCCACACATTGTTTTTTTTTCTTCACTTAAATGTGACCTCTTTGAAGAGGCTGCTTTTTTCTGATCTTCAATATTTAATGTGGATTTACTTACATTAAATGACCACCTTATGAAAGGAGCGAAGGCCCACTTCTGACATTATTTATGAACAGCGCGCGCTGTGCAAAAATACGGAAGGAATTGCCCGGGAATACCTATTAGTTCTGGTAGAAAAATCTACTTCTTATCATTGTTTTCTAAACTTATTTTCAAATTTGTGGTCAGAATGTTGACGCCTCACTGGGGAATGCACAACAGCAACTGAAGTCCAAACTGATTAGAGTCATGTTACTTAGAGACTAGAGAGACCAGGCAGGACCCGAGCTGCAAGTGAGTCAAAGCCAGCATCTGAGTAGGTCAGACATGTTAGAACATTCTTTTTTTCAGTAATGACAAAAATAAGTTTGTTTCAAATTATGCCTATTACTGACAAAAAGAAGAAAGGTGTCTAAATTGTGTTTAAAATTATTTTAAAAAGGTAACATCTCTCTTTTGTTTGATCTGCGTTTCCTTTCATCTCTGGATTTTAATTTCCTCAACTGTAAAATGGGAATGCTTATAAATTCTTTACTTAGATGTTCTATCTTCCAAAGAGAGTTCTTCTGAGGACACAAATGATTGGATTTACGAAAGCACTTTGTCAACTCTAGCTTGGCATTCAAATACCAGGGATTCTCATTCTCTACAAGTAACTCAAACCAGAAACAGAAAATGAAAGCAAACTGGTGATCACTACTATTAGAATCACCCTTAAAGTTTGTGCAACCCAATTCACATAACTCATTTATTAATTTGAGTTGGGATTCCAAAGAAATGTTCAGAGAACAAAGAAATAAGTTCTTTCTGTTATACCTTAATGGAGCTTTGATTTTATTTTCTCGAAGACTCTTTTTCCCATGTTATTGAAATTCATATGAATGAAAAAGTTGAATATGACATTACACTGAAATATTATAATAGCTTATCCACCAATACCTTGCTTTAAATGATTAAAAGAATAAATAAAAACTATAGTTAATGGTAAAAGGTTAACAGCATTATTAAAAACCAATATTTTTCAACATTGGGAATTAAACAGTTTATTCTGTGCAACAACAAACTATTTAGATTATAGAATCATGTAGTCTTTGCCTCAGGCATGGGATCTATATCCCCTATACATGGAGATTTCTCACCAAAGGAAATGAAAGTTTTTCTAGAGTAAGGAGTATTGAACATGAAGCTATTAAGAGGATATGAGGCCTGCTAATATTTGGATTATTGATCCCTCCAATTGATAAATGTTACATCGCCCCCTCCAACCCAAATACACATTTACTTAATCTATTGAATTGTGAGCTGCTTACTTTTCTATCTGAAAAAGAAGAGTGGAATTAATAATTTTGTATCATGGGAGAGAATCAGAATCAATGATTTTATGGGTGGCTGGGGTACCTGGAGGAGAGTAGACTGTAGAAAAGTGGGAGGTGGGAGAAGGAGGACCAGCTAGAGTTCTAGACCTGGACAAAGACTCTTACAGAGCACACTCCAGGCTGAAAGCCCTGGGCTGGGCAAACGCTGCTGTCATGAAAGATGAACTTCAGATCTCAAGGCACACTGTCACCTGTTCTAGTGCTACCTCTCCTTAGAAGGTTTATGAGGTCAAGTAGCCTACCCATTGCTGAACAGAGTAAGCCAGAGACAATCAACCTATAGGCAATGGGGCCAGGGGGAGATGTTTCTCTCTTCCCTGTGCCCAGGGGATGTGCAATATCCCCTACCCAGCTACCCAGAGAAACAAAGTTCACTGCCTTTTGTTCCCATCTCTGCTCCCGAACCATTCCAGAGGCCGGGCCATAAAAATAAAACAAACAAACAAAATCTATTCTCAGCTCTGTCCTCCAACAGAGTTTCACTTTGCTGCTTCTACAAGCTTTTACCCAGCTGGCTCTCATCCAAGGAACATCCCTACCCAACTCCCAGTGGCATTAGAAATCCTCCTGCAGAACTGTTCTTTGTTGCTGCCACTCAGTTCACCTTGAGCCCACCCCTAAGTGCCTGCCTGGTTACCAGACAACAAGAATATGGTGACAGCTGGCTTGCTTCTCTGAGCCAGAAGGCTCAAGTTCCAGGAGTTCAGAAGGTGAGTCACTCCTCCCACTCCACTAGCCACTAGCCTCTAGCCTCTACTCTTTTTCTGCAGAGGATGATGCTAGAAGGCTGTGTGGCAAAAGTTGAATAAAAGTTTAGGAAAAGCCCATTTTGGAAAATGTGGAACAGCACCTATTTGTGTGTGGGTTTGAGGGAAGCCCTCCTATCTGGTCTCTAGGTTCTTGGGAAGGGTCAACACGAAAGCACTTTGTCAACTGTAAAATGGCATGCGAAGACCAAGGATTCGTTAGTAGTGTACTAGATCTCTACAAGTGGTTCAAATCATGAAAAAAAATGAAAGCAAACTGCTGATCAATACTACTGGAATTGCCCTTAAAGTCTTTACAACCCAATTTGCACAACTCATTCATTAATTTGGTCTGGGACTCAAAAGAAATCATCACAGACACAATTTCAAACCCTGCCAACACTTCCATTGAAGACTTCACATTTCTCTTTCCAGCACTTAATAGTATAACTTCTCCTCTACTTGGCAAAGGCCTAATTACTTTATGTTCCCTTTGGATCAGACTCTAATTCTTTGTTATAAATAGGCGAGGATCTAATTATATCAAGAGAGACTAAAGAAAGCTAAGCTTTCTATTCTTTTTTCTCAAATTGCATCTGTTCCAAAAATTGTTTTCCCTCTTTCTCTCCCTCTTTCTCTCTCCCTTTTTCTCCCTCTTGTCAAATCCTACTTTCCCAGTGGGGATGAGCTGCAACAGAGTTAAAAAGGAAGCAATGTAACTGACTTAACTAGCACACAGTCTGTGCTAGTTCAAGACTGTGAATGATCTTCTCTGACTATCTGCAGCTAGACAGAGGGACCTCCATGAGAAGAATGATTATAAGTGACTCTGAGTTTGCACCAGTGTCACTGTTCTATGAATTGATCTAACTGACCACACATGCTTTGCCTCTGAGGAATCTGAATGGAATAAACGGGCTGTTAGTGTAGTAGAGGCTTCCAGAGCCCTTGACATAACGTACTTCGTATCTGATTAGTATCCTTGGGTGATTGCTCCATTTTGTGCGAGTATATGCTCATGTAGCAGGGTTCTCTGCTCATATATGAAGAAAGATTAAAGGGAACCGTGCTTGCAATTGTAGGATGAGGAAAAGAACATTAAGTTTCTCTTGGTTTTGTATTGGCCTATGCAGATTGAGAATGTCTTTTTTGTTTATGAACTGGTATTTGGTGATTACATATTGATTTTTATTTTAAATCCACTGGGGGAGAAGAGTTTACATTTTATCTCTTGAAAGACATTTAGCATGTTACTAGGGTATATTCAGAAGTAAACCAGGAGTGGAGTGAGACCCATAAACAAGAAATGGGCCCCACAATATCCCATACAACTATAAAGTCTTAGAAAGATCTTGAATAATAAAAAGGTTAAGAAGCCACTCTTTAGATGATCTTACTGTTTTATTTATCTTCCCCTCTTCAGATCAACTCTAATGAGCTCTTTTTTTAATTCATTGGACTTTGTGGGCCAGGAATAATGTGAATATTTTACTTCAGTAATTCATCTTGCCTACCCATGGATGAAGAACTGGTAGGGTCTAGGCAAGACTTGAGATGAGAGATGCACACAAGCTACAATTCACCAGCTTGTTTTTGCTTATTATTTATTCTCTGTATACAATATTTCTTCTGAGGTGCCCAAAGTACTTTCCTATACACTAAATGATTAACCCTCAGAATCCTGCTATGATGCAAGCAGGTTTGCAAAGATGGTGGACAAGAAGGAGAAAAGCAAATCCCACATGTGGAAAACTGCAATTCATCACACAGATGAAGATCACAATTTCTCACTTTCAAAGTATAGAGAGCAGGAAATGTCAACCAGTGAATTGACTACCTTGCATCATGCCATCTTTCTTCCTCCCCAACCCCTCCAATACACTAGTCTTATCCGAAGTACTTTCACATGTCAGTTAGATTCCCATTCATTGCACAGGCAGAAGAGTATACACTAATGTAAACATAAGTGCATTTCCTAAACCTTACCATTGACCTAATATTATTGAATTGACCGTACTGTACAGGGTTTGATTAAATTAATTGACTGCCATAAGACTGATGTGAGACCGACAAGGAAGTCCAGATTGTCCCAGAGTTCAAGTTCTTGTGTTTCAGCCTGAATTCATCTCATTTCTGAAGGAAAGTGACACCCACCTAGTGTCTGTTTGGGCAAACAAATTGCTGCTTTCTCTAAGCAAGGTACAGTGAGAACATACATTAAAAGACCATCTATGGTAAAAGCAGTGAAATAGTATTCTGCCAAAGTCACTAACAGTCCAATCAATCATTTGTAATTTGAGATATTGGAGTCATAGGTCTAGCCATCATCATGTCTCCCCTGAATTTCTAAAACTGATTTTATTTGGGATCATGTTTAGATTATTCAATGATTCTAATTAACACTAACCAAGAAAATACCCAGCACTCCATGAGGCATTTGCATTTAAGTAGATTTCACTTCTTTGAAATTTTTCTTGGCTAATCTTACCCACCTTCCAACTCATCCATTCCTCTCTGCCCTGTCCCTGCAATTAGAATTGACTACTGATATATCTGTGGTTATTTTTCTCTTAAGTCAGCATAGGCTCTCTTCCACAGAGCTTTCAACTGAGCATTACATTCATGGTATTCTGCATTTTTCTTTAGCATTGAATGTACTCAATTTAATTTGCTGCATTATTTTTATTTGTGTGTGTGTGATTTTAGTTTACCAGTGGCATACCAAAACAAAAATATGAACCTTTAATTATATCACTCCCTTGCTTAAAACTCTTCTACAGGGCCCTGTTGAATCTAGAACAATATTCTAAGTTTTGGGGTTCTACTTGGCCCTTCAACTTCAACTTCAGCTATACCTCCCTGGCTCAGTGTGTGCCAGTCATTCCCTCAGTGCCTTTGTACTATTTCTTCTGTCTGGAATGCTCCTTCCTCCGATTTTGTTAAGACAAATCCTTTGAATCCATTTAAGTCTCATTTTTATTAAAAAAATAATTTCCTCAAAGGGACATTTCTTTACCAACCAACTGAAATTATCCTTCCACTTATTTACTCTCATAGTACCCTGTAATTTTTCTTCACAAAAAATTTAACAATTTATATTACTGTGTTTATTATGTTTATTTGTGTAATGTGTGATATTCCCAATAGACTGTGAGCTCTTTTTGGGCAGAGATCTCTTTTCCAAGCACTTAACACAGTTGCTGGCACATATTATCACTCAATAGGCATTTTTTTTTTTTTGAGTTGGAGTCTCACTGTCGCCCAGACTGGAGTGCAGTGGCCGCTCCCAGCCACCGCAGCCTCGACCTGCTGGGCTCCGGCGATCCTTCTGCCTTAGCCTTCCAAGGAGCTGGAACTACAGGCGTGCACTACCACACCCAGCTAATTTTTTAATTTATTGTAGAGATGAGGTCTCGCCAAGTTGCCGGGGCGGGTCTCGAACCCACGAGCTCAGGTAATCCACTCACCTCAGCCTCCCAAAGGCACGGGATTAGAGGCTGAGCCACCGAGCCCGGCTATTAGGTATTTTTTAAATAAACAAATACATGAATGAATAATAAACACAGACCTGGAATTAAGATAGATCTAAAATAGATTCCTAACTCACATGTTAGTGATATTACCTTGAGAAAGTAATTTAATTTCTGACTCTCAATTCCTCATCTATAAGCTAAAGCTAGTGGTATTTATTTTATAGAGTATTTATGTTATTTAATTAGGTAATATCTGGCACAATTTAAGCCCTCAAGAAATATTGATATAATTCAGGTTAAGATTTGACTTCTAAAATTCTTGGATTTTTTTTTTGAAAAGTTATTTCAAAGTATTCCATCAAAACTCTTCAAATAATTATGTAAAAGTAACAGCTATTTCAAATGTGACTTTAATATAGATTTGGAGTCTTATCTGATTCATGTCTGGGTCCCACACTACACTAGAAATGAAGTCTTGCCTTTAAAAATGGGCTCAATAAACGTGTATTGAGTGAAGTAATTAATTTTACAGATAAGGAAACTGAGCCCAGAGAGAACCGAGGACTTGCTTACCACCAGATAAGTAGTTAAAGAAGGAGCAGAACTGGGTTTTTTATGTTCTGATTCCCCACCTAATGATCTTTTTACTAAACACATTACCAACTTTTCATCATAGATCAAATATCATATTTAATAACAATAAGAGGAATTCATTTGTGCACATGAGCCAACTATAACTTATCATCCCAAGATTTTTTTTTTCTTGGAAATTCCAGTGAAGTGTACAGGCTTTAGAGGGGAAAAAAAAGGTCTAGCTTCAAAATAACTATGCCATTTCTGAGCTGATATTGGAAAAAATACTTAATTTTTCCAAGCCTCGGTTTCTTTGTATGTAAATTACGGTTAATATACTTTGCTCATATAATTATTCTGATAACTACATAAGATAATGTTTGTGAGGCATACAACGGTTCCTGTACATGGTAGTAATCAATAGTAGAGGTGATTGGGGAGTGGGGAGTGTTCGTAGCAATGATGAAAGTATTTTATTTATTTTTACTTGGCTTGTATTTATCTAATGCTTTCTTCTCTTCAACCCATAATACTTTAAAACATATCTGTTGTTTCATTTTGCCTTTTTTCCCAATCATACAAGATTGGAATACTTTGAATTTTTTGTCAATTGTTTGACTATTCTGTTTTGCTAACAAAATACAATCATTCCTCTGTATTCACAGGTTTTGTATCCAATTCCAACAAGCACAGATCAAAAATATTGCAAATAAATTTAAAAAGAGAAAATTTTGTAAAAATACAGTATAATAACTATTTACATAGCACTTACATTGTATTAGGTATTATAGGTGATTTAAAGATGATTTAAAGTATATGGGATGATGTGTGAGGGTAATATGCAAATACTTATAAAAGGAACTTGAGCATCCTCTGATTTTGGTGTCTGCCAGGAATCCTGGAATGATTCCCCTGTGGATATTGAGGGACTACAGTATAGTAATTTTGATACTTCTATGATTCTAACATTTTCTTAACGTACATGTAAATATAAATTGATAGCATCTAATAATGTGCAAAATGAAACTTACGTCAATAGAGTTGCCCTCACTAATAATGTGGTTAGTTTTCCAAGGGCTGTCTCCATTCACTGTAGTTGCCCTGACATAGTTGTTGATAGAACGTCTTTCATTCTCAAAATGTGGTAGTTTGAACTAGTGGTAAGCCTTCTTATACATTTCACTTCTTAGTATAGTTGATTTCATTATTTTAACATTGGTTTCATAATTTCATACTTATTGATTACTTGGTGCAAAGGAAGGCATAATTAATATCTATTTTTTTCTAGGAATTGACAGAAAATCTATGAATATTGAAGGTTGGAAACTATGTAATTAAGGGACTACACAAGGACTCTTTCAAATTCCAGTTAGTTCACTGCTGAGGACAGAGTTGGTTTATAAAACATTAAATTTATAAAATTTTTAGACTGAAATCTATTAAGTAAATTAGGATGAATTATAGTGTCCTGAAAGAGTCTGCTACCTGGCTCTGTGTGTGAATCTTTGCCAATATAGAGTAATATACTAAAAAATAGTAATACATAGTAATTTTTACATATATTTATCTACAAAGGTGAACTATGGGAGAAAGTAGTCAAGTAATTATTTTAGTGGATACAGAATTCAATCTGCATATTTTTACTTACTAAAGCTCTGTTATTTTATCTCTAATATGCCAGTTCTGCTCAACTCCACAATTAACTTAATCTACATAGACAAAAATTGATTAAAAACCTTATTCAACTATTTATAAACTATGTTTAGACAATTGATAGTATCATACATATTATAGAAAAAATAGTATACAATAAGAAAAGAAGAATTATATCAAGAAAGAAGGTGAAGACAAGATTAGACCACACACCTGCGGGGTGATGCTTCTGATACCGCAGATGTCTTCTGTCCTCTGACCTTTGGCCTTCCAACTGAGAATTAATCTCAATATAGATTAGTTAGTATTTGATGGCTAGGTATACTAATTAATACAATTTCATAATTTATTTAATTGTTGAAAAGTTTTGAAATTTCTTTTCAAACTACTTTATCATAATACAAATATTTTGATAAATTCAACCTGTGCTTTTTGGTTTAAAATGATTTTTTTCTCTAAATCTGTATTATACAACCTAAATATAGCTACAGTATTGGAATAAAATCGAACTAGTATTAGAAATCAAATATACTTTTTAGATTAAAAATACAAATATTTTTTCAACAGATATTGTAGAATTTCATATTTGGATATTTAGATTCAAACCATTCTCTCTTTTATTAATAGTCATTGAAATGTATTATTATTTACTTCACCAGATGTAAGTGGGATTATATCATCTCAGGAAAAAATATAATTTTTGAATTCAGATAAGTTTCTGCCTTATTTTATTTCAGAGAATTATAAGTCCCATTATCCATTGGTATTTTAACAATTGATTAAAACAGCATAATAACATCTATAAATACTATAAGAAAGGGATTGGCAGTAGTGGGAAACTGCCAGAGGAGGGGGGCATACCTCATCAACAAGGGTTCCTGCATAATGAGCATTTGTGTACCTAACCCTGAATTGTACCCCACATTTTCAAAATTAAAAATAAAAAAAAATAACTTCTCTAAATAAATGACATAGAATACGTATTTTAGGTCTAGAAGTTTTTAGGTCAGTCATTTAAAAAGGAGGGAGAGTATACTCAGACAATGCAATACAAAACAAATAGTGAATTTGAGTAACATTATCCATGTGTTAACAACACATCATATTTATACTACTCTGCTCAGTGTGAATTTAAACATTTCATTTTGATTTATCTGTTGCTCATTTTCTTCCTTGAATCTCCCAAGGTTGAATTTTTTAGCAATATTCCCAGCACGATGCATCCTAGTATCCATTCATCCTGCACTTTCCTAGAGTGCATTCCCTAACAGTGAACACAAAGTGTCACTGTGACTACATGCTAATAGTCTAAAACTCAAAAAACTTTGCCCAAATTTGGAATTCATTCACTTGCAAATGGGTGTTTTATTCGAAACTTCTATGATTAATTTTCTGTTATTTAATGTGGACAATATTTGAATTAGAATTATTTTTGTTTGTGTCCTGGTCTTTGATATACTCTAAGGTGGTATTTATTTTTCTTTTGATAACACAAGAAAGACCAAAAAATCAAAAGATCAAACATCTTGAACACTTTGGTTTTCATGTCTGATGAGTGCATTAATGTGCACTGAAGATAGAAACTGGCCTGTCATTCATAAAACCTCACTGCACACATTTCTGGACTACAGTATACCACATGTTTTATCATTGTGCTGGAAAAAGATGTTCTACTCAGAACAGAAAAAGAATGCAAATTCCTAAATACACACAAAAAAGCAAATGCCTATATCAAATGATAACTGAATCCTTGAAAACCTATTATCTCTTCTCTTAAATCCCTGGCCTATATAAAACATCTGCCTGCAAGCAGCAGATGCAATCTGAATGTATTTTCCAGTAGTAAACAGAAGGATCTTTGTTTTATTTTTTTCTGTCGTAATATCATTAATTTTCCTCATGTTTTGTATATATAAAGTTCTTAAATGGTATCTGTAAATGGTGGTGTTATTTCAGACCAAAAATTCTTTCAAAATCTACTACAGGTGTTCAGCTTACTGAACACATCAATTATTTTGAACATGGATCAGTGTCTGTTCCCTCAAAAACATAAAGGCTAATTTTAAGTTCTGTATTTATATAGAAAACTACAAAAATAACTATTGCGAACTTATATTTTAAGCTACTTTATGCAGCAAAGCACAAGCCATGCTTTAAGTAATAGTTCTACCTGTTCTTACATTATTTCTTCATTTATTTATCTGTGGTAGTTTTCTTTTAAGCCAGTCCTTTTAGACAGTTTTCTCCAACCTTGTCACTACCATTTTCTACATTTATTATTTTCCATGATAATTTTAACATGGTGATTTTATGGATTCTTATTGAGGTATTAGGTAACAGAGGGTATGATAATGTGTTGGATTCATCTTCATCTGCTAGTTAGCATGTACTTGTGTAGAAAAGATACTAATTAATAAATATCTATTGAAACTTCCCTCATCCCTACCTTTGTACCTCTGGGAACTACCTTGGTTTATTTATTTAAAAAAAAATACCCATCTATAAAAAACAGTGTGTGAAAAGTATTTTTAAATAATTAATTAGTTTAAAAAAATAATTGCTAGTCATTACCACCAAACTAAAATATCGTTTTTAATGAAATTGAAAGAGGGCAGACAATTTCTTTAGCATGCATATCAGTTCCTATGCATAGTTCAAGAATCTATACCTAGAACTTAGTTTGACTTTTTAGAAACCATGTTTGATTATTTTAATGTGCTTAAATTATCAGAGGATTTCAAGAGATTCAGTGGCTACTGTTTTAGCTATGAATTTCTTGTGTCTGTCTATGTGGTGAATAGAATGTCATAAGAATTTGGATACTTATTTGGAAGATTAGAATTTTGATTTTTGAGAAAGATGATGTACAATCTCATTTTTTTTTGTTCTATAAGTAACCATTGCGTACTTTTTTTCTTTTGTACAAGATGTTGTGCTATGGCTTATATGTAAAAAAAAAAAAAAGTTAACATCTTTGCTTTCATAAGCTCATAGATCTACAAGAAGAAGCAAATACATAAGAAAACACTCTAGGTACTGCTGCAGATTCTACAGAGGGAAGGCAGGAATACAAAGTTGCACCTGACTTACCTTGAATGCTTCCTCAGATTATTTCATTCTCATCTGTCTGCTAGGCTTTGGACAGTTGTCTACTACGGCTAGATCAGACTTCCTGTGAGTTCACAAGTTCTGGTGTGAAGTAGTTTACTACATTCCTGGTCTGGAGGATTTGGCCCTTCCAGTCAACTTTGGACTAAATAGAGCCCCCCACACAGTGACTTCTAAAAGGGGGCCAAGTGATGCCATCCAAAAACACAGAAAAGTTGACAACTCATTAGGCAAATAGACCAAAGGGAGACTTGTGTAGAATAGTAGAGTACATAAGTTACTTTTGAAGAACTTTTTTGGTTATGGCTTTTTCATATATCTTGTCTGGAAACATTCTGAAACATTGTCTGGTCAACAGCATAAAGCATCACCTAGTGTTTGCTGCTGTTCTTCCTTGACTCATTCCATTTTCCCTCACTTTTCCAGCCTTGGGATTTTACTTCTCTATAAAGCATTGACAATTCAGCACTCCCTGCTATTTAGGAATACTAGGCTAAGACAGTGGTCAACTTGATTTGCATGAGTGAGAATGGAGGCAGGATAGGAGGTGTGAAAGGTATTAGTCAACAAAGATTGCAAGAGTAGATGAGAGCTATTTAAAATATGGAAAAAAACACCTTTTTTATACTTATCCAAGCCCTGAGAAGTCTTTTACTCATAATAAATTACAATTTTGATCAGCAGAGATGGAAAATCTAAAAGTTAGAATATAAATTCATTAGTTTATCACCCCAGAAATAGCACCACTCTACATTGAGCTTAATTACATCTAAAATTCTCACCTGGAAGCATATTCAATGATCTCCAATCTTTTAGCCCATATTATTTATTACCTTTTGAGAATATTGTCAATGTTTGTCTTTCATCAAATTCCGTGGCTTAATTTTTAATCTGGGTTTTGCTTTGGTACTGTATTCAGAGACTATTAATACAATTTAATTAATTGTGGAAATACAGCATATACATTTGCAAAGATGTCCATATTTTTTACCTTCCTGACCCCTTCACCTTCAAAGTTTCTCTCCCCTAATACACCCTAGATGCTGCTGACCAATAAGCTTTGCAATTCTCTCTTTTATTTTCTTTTCATTTCCTTCAACAATTTTCCTGAACTTCTTGCTCTTCATATTAAGTCCGAATCATTCACATGAGGTTTCAAGTTTCTTTTCTCCTCCTGCCTCATACATTTCAAGTAACATGCATGTGTCCATTGCTTCAGTGCCCTATCCATCCTGGAGCCAGGTCTCTATTCTTTGCCATCAAGGCATTTCCTTTACCTCAACAATTCAACCTTCCTTAAGAAATAAGATATTACAACAACAAAAATACTTCCTCCTCTTTAGTAAGGTTTCCTACATCAAAACCAGCACCAAAAAAACATTCAAGTAACCAAGGAGAATAAGGCAACCACCTCAGCTCCAACATTCTTTTAACAATACACACATTCCACATGAGAGAACTGTGTCTGGCACTAAACCAGAATTCAGAATCTGTCCTGGTAAAGTACAAAGATGTCCTGCTTCTGGAAAAAATAAATTCAATGAACAAAGCAACAATTTACCTTTGTTCTTACATATGTGATATTTGTTTCCATTTAGGGTGGCCATATAAGTTATTATGTGATTCAGTGCACTTCTGAGAACGAAAAGGGCTGGAGGTAAAAAGTATAAACCCAGAACTCTTTCATGTGAATGTGAGTGAATAACGGTATGATTCTTCATTTTAAATGATAAGAGCTAAGGAAACCACTACTTGAGATCTTTGTAATTATCAGATATCTGCTCACTCAAGGATTACTAACTGCAAGGATTTCTGTTGGAAAAAAAAATGAACGGGGACACGCAGATGAAATCTGGGCCTTGTGCTTAAGAGTGAAGGCACTGTGTCGTATCCTGGGCTCTGCTTGCTGTATGAGCTTGGGCAAGTCTTTTTTTGTTTTGTTTTGGGTTGGAGTCTCACTCTGTTACCCAGGCTGGAGTGCAGTGGCACACTCACAGTCACCCCAGTGTCAACCTGCTGGCCTCTAGCAATCCTTCTGCCTTAGCCTTCTAAGTAGCCGGAACTACAGGCATGAGCTACCACACCTGGCTAATTTTTGATTTATTGTAGAGACAAGGTCTCGCCAAATTGCCTGGGCTGGTCTAGAACCCGCAGGCTCAGGCAATCCACTCTCCTCGGCCTCCCAAAGTGCTGGGATTACAGGCTGAGTCACTGAGCCTGACCTGGGCAAGTCTTTTAACCTCTGAGTCTCAGTTTTCTTTTCTGAAAAATGGGAATAAATATAGTACCTACCTCTTAGAGTAGGGAGGGTTAAATGAGTTAAGGTATTTCAAACAATTCCTTGCATATAGTTCTGTGTAAGTACTAGCAAGTATTAGTAGCATTAGAATTAATATTAATATTAGTATTTGTATTAGCATTAGTAGCAGTGGTAGTGGTAGTTGGTAGTGGTAACAACAGCAGCAGTATTACCTGGCTTGAGGAGGAATCCAGAAAAGGAACCCTGTCAGTGGTTTTGGACACTAATATTTCCATGAGAGTAGCCAATTGGCCAAGTGACAAATCTCCATGACTTTCTGCTCTTGCATATGACAAAAAGAACATCAAAAAGTAATGTATGAACTCCTTATAATATCTAAGGCCAAAGAAAATTAGAATGTGAAGAAGTTCATGGATTGGAAAAGAGAGTTGCTTTCTTCCTCTTTTTAAAGTTTTGTTAGGTTAGGCAATGGAAGATGTCCAGGTGTTCTCTTGCACTGCATTTATGGGGGAGTTGCACAAAATAGTTTGAACAAAGAAAGAGAAACCACGGACTTGAGAGAAAAAAAATTGAAGCCCAGGGGAGAAAATGAGAAACAAGGGTTCAGTAAGGTGTGAAAAATCCACCTACTAAAGCTGCTTTCCTCATGTTAAAATCAAGCAGATATTTCTTTGCTGCAATGAATGCTCTGATTTCTCTCTTGCTGAGCAGTTAAGTGGGCTCGGATGTGGGAAATTTCTTCTGTTCTTGGCCTTTTTATGGCCACAATGAACTGTCAGCACTGCCAGGAAAACTATTCACTTCAAATTTCACAAGGCTGACCTTGAGAGGTTACCACCGTCTGTCCAGGAGGCAAGCTTCTCCCAGCGCTCCAAGGAAGGCCTTGGCTGGCTGGCGGTGGAAAAACAACTACAAAAGACACTTTCAAAAACCCCACACATCTCTCAAGCCAGTAAGAATCCCAAAGCCTCTTGCCTACAGGAGTACAAGCTTAGTTTTATTATCATATCTGACATCAATCCAGTAGAAACGGAAGACAACTGTACGGAAAGCAAAAACAATTTATAGCCATGAAGACTACTGATGAAGGGTAAATTCACTAGATGACTCCAGCAATCTGGAAAAGAAGTGAGCTTCTAACTTCTCTCCATTGTTCATAAGTCACTTGCCATCATGCTGGACTTATTAATTTTAACAACTAAATTAACCATTAAACTTTTTTCTTCATCCATATCCCCCTATCCAAGGGAAGGGGAATTGAAGATTCTCTTACCCCCTAAATAATTATCATTTTCCCATAAAGAGGCATAAAATTTCCTAAGTTAGGCAATTGGGGAATGTGGACTCCAGCATTCTAGACCAAGTGTAGACTTCCTTTTGTTGGGGTGGAGTGATGTCTCATAACTGATTAGGCATTAATATATTTTTGTTGTATGAATTATGGTGAAATTGCAGCAAAATTATGTGAGATGGTTATACCTTTAAAAAAGATATCCGATTTAGATTTTAAAATATTTCATAAAGATTTCCATTTAGTATCGATTATTAAGCATGCTCATAGGTGCCAGATAGGCCCTCCATATCTTTGGTCTGTTTCTGTTTTCCACGGGAGACAACAAAGGACCAGAGTACTTGGGTTTTACTCAATCTTATACCCAGAAGAACAAGACAAGACAAAGATCTCCTTACTTCCAAACTGGTGCTCTTTATATAGCACCAAGATATTGCTTTAATAATAGAGAATATGCTTCTATCCTTTATTTAAAGTGATGTATGAAAAATCAAAGCACATTTGATCCCTTACTTGTTGTAAAAAAAAAAATCAATAAATTACTTTGTTAGAGAAAACACATTCAAGGACAGAAACTGAGTGGAAAAGAGGAAAATATGATTGGATGATAGATTATATGGTCACACTATGTTCCCCCCACCTCTTCCTGAGTTCAGTCCTCTAATCACTCCAATCTTGGCTCCCATTCTGACTTGTGCTACCTGAGCCACGACAGGTCACAATAATGCTCTGGAATTATTTTTTTCTTCTCATCTTCCTCATTAACCAAGCCACAATTACCTCAGGACTCTGCTTCAATCTGGAGAAATGCATTCTTGAGGCCTAAAAAAAAAAAGCCCTAAAATGAAAGCTCAGATGTTAAAAAAAGAAAAGAAATTGAATTTAAATATATTTCTAAATTTGGAAAAATTGATTGTTGATATTTTTGTTTTCAACAGCTGATTTTTTGAGCATTTAAATGTATATCTGGGAATTTTAAATGTATCCCAAGTCTTCCATGTCTATTGAGTTTCACTTGTACTTGAAAGGTCCCTGCCAGAGCAGAGAATATTATACGGACTCCTTAACTCATTTTTTAACATAAGAGTTGACAATTGTGATAAGTAACAAATTTTGAAGTAAAAAAACCTAAGACATAAGCAAAAGATTAGATCTTGACTCCAGATCTATTTTTCCCTCCATGTTGTTATGCAAACTGAAACTTGGAATGAAGAAAGCAAATGTGCAGGAGGCTGTATTACTACGAAGGATCTGACTTAAAATATTAGGGTTAGGCCTTGGACACTTCTTATGACATATTAACTGTCCAGTGGCTTAAGTGTAAAGAATCATATGGATGAAGTTGATAGCAGGCATGGGGAAGTTAGAGGATGAAGGAAAGGGTGGCAGGGCTGGAAGTCAGGAAGGATGGATAAGATGAATGTGTACAATATCAAGGGCAGAATTTACCATGGATTCTTTTCAATGGCATGAATCCACCTCTCAGCTGATATCTTTTCAATAAGGTGAGAAACATACTAGACCTGATCCAAGAGGTATGAAAGGCTTGCTACAGCAATAACTCAACATTAGTCATCAACGAAACATGCTAACCTTGAAATACCTTTCAAGAACACAATTCATTATTTTGAAATGTTTGGAAGCTGCCAATATCCATTTTCCTGCTAATGCCCACTGCATTCATATTGTTCAATAAGTAAGAGCAATCATTTCTTAAAACTATAATAAAATGTTGGCAATTTAAAAAATAAATATACTCCAAAATGAACAGTTCTAGTCTCACTTGGAAGCTGTGCTTTTTATAACGGATACCATAGTGAAAATTCCATATTAAATTTATTGTGGCTTTTAACAAACTGGTTCTCCAAATATGAGAAGTCTGTGTTGATATATTGAGATTGTGTGACTAGGAAAATAAATAAAGTACATATTCAAAGCTGAAAGATAATAAGACAGATTAGGCCATTTTTTATTTTTAAAAGTGCTTGTTTCAACATTTATAAGAATAAGCAGATAAATCTGCCAACATCTGTTCTTCTTATACAAAGAACTAGCTATAATAAAATGTTGGTCACACTGTTACAAGACTTTAGCAAAAAGTGGAGAATCCAAGACAGAATGATGACAAACTCACCATTAAATCTTCTTTTTTACTAATGCTGGTATGCCCGAAATCTTAAAGAACATTTAGTGTGCCTATATTCACGAACATTCAACGACTTTTACATAACATTCTAGGCAAAGGTGACCTGATCCTCCTCCACTGTTGACAATGCGGCTGAAAAGGCCCTCCAGGAAATGAGGCAGGATTATCTAGCCAACATGGCAAACAATAGTTTATAATATACACCAGGAAATTTCCATAGCACATTAGATCATTGCCGTCAATGACACATGGATCATGACTGAATACAAAGCACGTTTCCCTAGATACTCAATAAGTTTTAAGGAACAGAAATATGCAAAATAGACTTCAGATTTAAAGACCATTTATGTATTCTACACTCAGGAGTACAGAATGTGTCATTGAGGAAGCTTCAAGAGTCTTCCAGTGTTGTGTTAATGTGTGTCATCTCCCTTGGTTGTTTTCTAACGTGTCCCCAGTTTGAAAACCACAGGAGAACACAAGGAACTCATGAAATAAAAATTATAAGAAAATAATGAAAATAGACAAGCATCAAGAAATTATATGTGAGATGACAAAAATCTGTGTAAGACTTCTGCAATATGTTCAAGATACCTGCACTGATGTATCATATAAAGAATGCTAGCTCTGTCTCTTAATTTGGGTGAAAATAATAGAAAAAAAGCTTGAGTGCTTGCTGTCAATTCATAGCCTACAAGTCACCTGTTGTAAATTTAGTTTATAATAGTGTAATTAGCTGCCACATGGCCAGATTTTCTAAATGCTCTTCCTCCTTTTGGAAGCTTGACAATGTGAATGTCGCAGAATATCAATACCGATCTTTTACGGCCCTTTGCCAGAGCAGCCTCAGGATATGTTGAGCTGGAGAGGTAACTGCATTAGAGAATTGAGTTTGTTCTTTTTCAGAAGACAAATATACTATCTTTGAAACTACTTACAAGGAAATAAATAGACATTAAACACTAGTGTACAACACTAAACTAAACTTGTTAATAATGGGAGTAACCTTGCATTGTAAAAATATGGGACCTCTAAACAGAGAAAGAAAATAGTGTCTAACAGAGGCAAATCCAGCATACATTACAGGCAATATGCTAAGAGAAATAAAATCTGGGAGTGGGGGTGGGAATTGCAACTTATTACAGCTGATTCTAACGCAGAATGTTGTCATATAATAACAACAATAAAATAAAGGCAGAAGTGTTATTAGCTTCTTAGATGAGTAAGAATATGCATTATAGACTTTTTGGAAATATTGTAGAATGCTGCAGAATGCAGCTGAGCCCAGAAATAAAAGCTGCAAGACTAGTTGCCAGAAAAAGAGAAAAAACATCATCTGACTTGTTTGAAGAGTACTCACAAACAAATGGTAAGCTTTCACTGAGCAAGATTTTGGCTAATATGGAAAAGCTAATTTGTTTGGTTATTTTTAGTACAACATTTCGATTTTGATGCATGCATAAATATGATACAAGATTTTTCAACCAGATCATAATTATATAATAGAAAAGTTAAGTTAAGAAACAGTTTAAAAATTGTGAATAGTCTTCAGGAAATCAGCGAAAACCACCTTATTAGAAATATAGAAACACATAATTTTTAATAAATCCTACATTATGTCAAGTTGAATAGATTCATCTACCTCATAAGCTGTTATAGTTCTGAGCAGAATTTAAAGAATTGTAAGAGTGCGGTGGCTATTCTAAAACCATACATCTCTACTTCCCTTTCTAACTTTTACTTATTCTTCCAATTTTCTCCAGTACTTATGAGTTGGCAGTTCTAAGGCTACATAGAGGGCATAATTCACTAGGGACATACTCCAGATGGCACTGAGATACTCCTGTAGCAATCATATCCACAGTTTGGCTGCCTTATCCATTAGCTGTGGTGACTACAGCTTGGCTCTTAACTCTGACAATACGTATGCTGTTGTAGAAGTGACAAAATGAAATAGGCTTTTAGAATAATCTAACATTTCACAAAGTGGAGGTTTTTGGTTTTTTTGGTTAATTTTTGAAGAAGAGTGTTGACTAGATAGTTGTAAATGGCTTTACATAAGAACTATATGGAAATTCGGAAAGTGAATCCTCAGATGCCTAATGTGTAGTACCAGATGGAGTCATTCTCTTTGTTGAAATATTTTGTGTTGTCCTATCAAGAAATATAAAAGATAAAAATAATAATTAAAAGTAATAATCACAATTTTTAAAGTAACCACTAATTCCCAACACTGAACTGGGCATGTGACATGCTTTTTATTTGTTTTTCCAATATTAGAAATTATGCTTCAATGAAGTAAAATAACTTGTCCATAGTCTCAGAGATTATAATATAAACAGATTGAAAAGGGTCCTGATATAGCTTTCAAATATCACCTATCAAGAAATGTATAAAAATTACTTTTGGATAAAAATGTAGCAATAAATCAAGATAATTATGTAACTAGGAAACTTGTGTGACCATGTAATTTTAACTATATTGATCTTCTTTTAGTCATTTACATTCTGGGCTGTATGAAAAGATTAAGAAAAAAACGTGTTATATTTTAGTCACAAATGTGAAATACTGATATAAAGTTCTCACTAGTGAGTAATTGCCATTGTCCTATTTAAAATTATCTTTGCTTATTTATGCAATAATTATGAAAAACAGACCCACATTGTTAGTCTTCTAATGAATAACATTCAAATTGGCTCAAATTTCCCTGACTTGTGGCTTTGCTTCTAAAAAATCAGTTGACAGAATCCCAGGTACCTCTTCTATAAAATATACCTTTGTAACTAGTTAAGTGTAAATTTTTCTATTGATTGTATAGTTATAAAAATGACCATTTATTCTTTTTTTTTTTTTTTTTTGAGTTGATGTCTCACTCTGTCACCCAGACTGGAGTGCAGTGGCTGCTCCCGGCCACCACAGCCTCGACCTGCTGGGCTCCGGCAATCCTTC
>CAUYQG010079944.1:0-14011 GCA_963574415.1 Tarsius wallacei
TTAGAAGCTGGGGTCTTTGTTGCCTGGTTCCAGGACCTCATTTCTCTAGGTGGGCACTGGCTGTGAAACAGGACTGACTCCCCAGTGAGGCAGAGGTTCCAAACAGGGTGGCAAGGAACCTGTTCACTGTGATCATTGGGAGACTCAAAGCCATTGCAAGAAATGAATTTGGGGTCTTCATTCTAAGTTCATTTTGTGTCTCCTTTCAGTCTAAATCTCAGGACAGGACATGAAGGACTACATTCAAGACTGGAAACAAAACAGACTCACTGAATCAGAGAATGAAGGAATGAATGAATGAGAGGGAGAGACAGAACAAAAAGAGAGGAAAGGAGGGAAGAAAAGACAGAGAAACAAGGAAGCAAGGAAAGAGGCAGAGAGAGAGAAAGCAAGGGAAAAAACTCCTATTAATCCAGAAGAAGCATGTTAAGGCTGGGTGACCCACAATTCTGAACAGAGGTAATTTATCTGCCAGTTTCAATATTAGTTTGAGATTAGGGTTCTTTGTGGTGGGATCATGGCAGGGGAGTAGCACGATTTGATTTGCCATGAAAAAGCCCACTCAGGCCTCGGGATGATATGGTTGGTGAGGAGCTAGAGAAGAAATAGGGAGACGAGTTAGAGGGTGGCTTTGGCACTCCAGGCAAGGAGTGATGGTGGCTTTGCTCAAGGTTGAGAAGGAGAGCATGACTGGCCTGGACTTCTAGTTTAAGGTCAAGTAGGTGGGACTTGGTGATGGATTGGACGTGGGAAGGGAAGGGCAAAGAAGGTGACTCCTAGATCACAAATAGAGGGGCCATGTCCTGAGAGTGAGAATAGTTAAGGAAGAGGGAAAAGCTTCCTTCCTGACCCTGTAAGCCCATGAGGTCTCCACTGAGGCAACTGGGATGCATACTTTCAAAGAAGGACTGCCCCAGGGCTCAGTTCACTCACTCCAAAAGCTGATGTGGAAGTTAAAGAGCTGGTGGACAGTCTACACACAGAGTCTACATAAATGGGACTGGAGTGTGTGGACTGAGCATCATTGAAAGGGATTGTCCTGCCAGTACCAGGGCTTCGCATCCTGACAACAAAGAAGCCCACAGATCATTAACACAAACACAGAAGTTGAATGGGACTGAGCCTTGGAGAAATATATTGATATCCCCTGTGGTAGCCTCAAGACATTTTGGAGAGAAATCTCCAGCCACTATAGGGCTTATTATGGGACCATGATTTTGATCATTTATTTATATAACTTGCTTTTAACATTTTGGGCAGCCACATTGTACTGACCAGCTTATTATAAATCCTGTTGGATCCTAGAATCAGGATTCCAAAGTTGGAAGGAGCCTTAGAGGTCATCCATTCCAAATGCCTCCTCTCCACCTGAATCCCTTCAAATCATCCCACCAGGGATGGCTAGTCTAATCAGGCCTTTCCAGGAATCGTACAAGGTAGCATGACCAATCCATAGCACCATAAGACTGTCCAGTACAGTGATCTACAAGCATGTAAACCACAACCCACAATGAGAAATGCATTTACATGCAATCCTACTACACAAAAACAAACACACACAGAGCTCTCCTGAATCAATGTTCACCCTTTCTGTGTGTATTGCACCCTGATATTTTCTATTCTGTTTCACTGTAAAAACTGATGGTCTCCATCTACTAAATTGATTTTATAGCTCACTAATGGGTTGTATCCTAAAATTTGAAAATCACTAGCTCAGGTCACGGACCCCAAATCCTCATGTGTCATGCAGACAACAGCAAACAAAACTATTCTCTCTCAGTTTCTCTGTTTAACTCCTCAGGAACAGACAGAATGTTATTTATATTTTGGTTTTAAACAAACATAAATAATTTTGTTTTTGCATTTTTCTGGTTGGGGATGTTTCTGTTACAGAGACTAGTTCTCAGTGCCATTTTCACCATGTCTTAAATCCACTCTGTGATTCAGAATATGATAAAACACTATATAGCAGCAACTGCTTTATGTGGGCCATTGGCACTTTGTTGAGAGGAAAGTTTATTTTTTAAAAATATAATAATAAAGTCATGTCAATTGGTCTGGTTGATCTTTTGCTCTAGTTATTTTCCTAGTTATTTTCATCTTCAATGAGAATAAATGATCTGAAGGAAAGAGTTGTATGACTCTCCAAGGAGGAAAAAATTAGTAAGAATATAGGATTCATGAACTATTTTAATAAATAGGCATTTAAAAATTGGATTTATTTAACTAGACACTAGTTCCCATGAGCTGATGCCACCAAAGTGAATATAGCCAAGTTCTGGGAGAATGGGTAGAGGCAGGGAGAAATGGGGGATCCATGGCAGAATTAGCTTATCTTTGGCATCAGCTTGGCCTGACCTTTAACCCCAAATCAATGTGCCTTAGAATCTCAGTTATTTCATTTTTTAAAATATGACCTTTTTATTTCAAAAGTAATTAAGAGTACTTTGTAGAAAATATATCAAGTACTATCAAAGCATAAGAAGAAGGAAAGGGAAGGAAGTGATAACTCTGGGTGATGATACACAGGTTAATTAATGTGATCATTACAACACTACATTGGTATATCAAATCAAAACGTTGTACACCTGAATGTGTACAACTTTTATCTCAGTAAAGCTGAAATTTTTTAAATAAAAATTTGAAAGCTAATAAAAGGAAAGAAGAAAGGAGAGAAATAAGGGAGAAAGGGAGGCAGGAAGGGAGAAACTAAGGAAGGAACTAAAAAAGGAAGAATTAAAAAAAGAAAGAAAATTAAACTCAACCAAAATCCCATCCCCTGGAGAAAACCACTAATAACATTGTGGTGTATATCTGTCTGTTAATTCCTTAAATTGCTTCTGATCTCAGGCACACAAGGTTTTCAATATTATTTCTTATTCTTTCAGCTCAATAAAATTTTCCTTGTCTCCTCTCTGGCCTAAGGGGCTTCACTTGAATTCTGGTTTTACTGCCTTGCCAAGGTCCACTTTCTCACTCAGGTTGTGTCTCATTATCCTTTCTTTAGCATACATAGAGGTATAAATCCGCTGACTCACTTCCAACTCAGCCTCAGTGAAATCATTCCCATACAGTGTGCAGAGCACAATTAACTGACCACTAAGTTTTGTTTGTGTTTTTTCTTACTGGACTTCTAAAACAGAACTTCATAGGTGTATCATCTAAATTTTATTGATGCTATATCCCCAAGATCTGACAATGCCAGGCACTCAGTAGGCACTCAATAAATGTTTGTGGAATTGAACCAAAGAATACTAAGTTCATTATTGGGTCAATCCCAAGGACACAGTGAGAGCATTTATTGGTGACTTAGTCCAGGCTTCTGGTCTTTCAGAACACACAAGTCTGACTAGAGTAATTAGCCCCTGCCCCCCCCCACCCCACCTACCAAAAGAACCTACAAACTAAGAGAGAACTCAATCCTATCTACTTGTTTGACTGCCAAGAAAGCCATTATATTCCCTGATGAGAAATTCAATTCTCTGGTCATAAGATGGCAGAACATCTTCCCAGGTGCTATGCAGAAATATAGTGGGTCCTGGGGACATTTATGCCCTAACCTTCATGGAATATGAGATGACAGCCGGAGATTCTCACACCCCTCTCCCTCTCTTTTCTAAAAACATTGCCCAGGAGCCAGTCTCATTCCTGTACCAGAAGATAAACTTAAAACATTTCTCATAGTGTTTGCCTTATTATTTCTTTAAATCTCCTTCAGCCTGCAGTAACCTTCATGTCTTTTGGCTTGGGTTTCCAAGAAGCATCATTTGTTCTGGGCTTCAGGGGTGTATTTGTTGTTGGATCAATTGGCAGAAAGTCATTAGTACTTCTCAAGGTGGACATTGCCTCTAACTGAAAAGATTGGCAGTGAGAGAACCAGTCACTAGTTACTGGTGTATCCTGCCCCATGACATTTTTCTACAGTTGATTTAGGGAAATGCAATCCCTAGAGCTCACTCCTCGCAAGTTTCTTCCAATGATTCCCACTATCATTCATCTAGAGATGTTCAGGTTTAGCAGATGCTGTTGTTGTTTAGCCTCCTATATCTTGTTGGTTGGCTTCCCTGATGTCTTGCACACAGGCTAGCCCGTGTGCCAGCAGTTTGCCCCTGCTAGTCTTTCTAGGGACCTTCAGGAGCCCCATTTGCCTGAGTGCATGTGAAGCAGGAAGTGCCTGGATATTTGTTTTCCCCCAGAGACAGCCTTATCCAGTGACTGATGAGCATGAGAGTAAAACCACTGCAGCTCTCTTGGTCCCAGAATAATTGGAGGTAACAGTTGTATAGAAGCAGTTACCCTCTGCAGGATTCCCCTTCTTCCCTTCCCTGTCCCACTTTCTCATTCTCCTATCTATATTCCTGGAAGTACTTTCTAATAAACCCCTTTCACATGAATCCCCATCTCCAGACGTGCTTCTGAGAATCTCAGCCTAATGGGACTGGCGGCCTGGAATACCCGAAGTTGCACTGATGGCCTGAAGGCTAGAGTCAGTCACAGGCATTTTTTTTGGCCACTGGGAGTTAGCTTTTAATTTTATTCAAATTATTTTCGACCTTATTATTTGTTGAGAGGAAGAATACAAAACATGGAAGAAAGTTTTGAGAAGTACATGAGGAAAACTAGCAAGTTTTCCTGCCCCTGAGATTCAAAAAGTTTCCTCAGGCAAGGAGAACATAAGAGAAGCAGAGGGAAAGCAGCCAGGGTAAGAGGCCCTGATGTTTTCTTTAGTTGGGGTACCAGACCTGAACGGTTTCAAAAGACAGAAGTGGAGGTGGTGATGCCCCCACACCTAGGTGGGTGCCCAGAATTTTGTGGGAGCTGAGGCAATGTCCACTATCGAACCATGGTCTACCTTAGGGAGCATCCTGCCTTAGCTGTACTCAGGACCAGTACTGAATGTTCTTCCATGAGCATCTAGCATATCCCCAGCATGTCCCCAGTGACGGTCAGAAGGACTGACACCTGTCAGATCCCATGATTCTGCTGATTCCTATCCGATTTGCCCTGTGGGCACTCCTTCCATTTTCAAAATCACAGGACACTCCCAGGCCCTGTTGGGCAATGTCTTGTCACCTGCAGGAGTGATGGGGAGGGAGAGGCCCTAGGAACTCAAGCTGTCATCCCTCTCTTACTGTGAGCCTGGATAGTGGTAACGCACTTCTCTCATGACCATGCTTCCTTCCTGTCATATAGCCCAGTGGTCTCCAACCTTTGTGGAACCAGGGACCACAGTTTTGTGGAAGACAATTTTTCATGGACCAGGGGGTGAAGGGACGGGTTCTGGATGATCCAAGCACCTTACATTTATTGTGCACTTTATTTCTATTATTATTACATTGTAATATATAATAAAATTATCATTATCAAATTGTTATTTTGATATAAGTCTTCAAGCCATTGATTTATTATAGTCTGTGTGCAATCAAACCTCACTGCTAATTTTTAAATTTTTAAATAATTCTGTATTTGCAGCCACTCTGCAGTGCTACTAGCATCACTGCCTCAGCTCCTCCTCAGATCATCAGGCATTAGATTCTCATAAGGAGTGCACAACCTAGATCACTCGTGTGCACAGTTCACAATAGGGTTTGCACTCCTATGAGAATCTAATGCCACCACTGATCTGACAGAATATGGAGCTCAGACGATAATGTGAGCAATGGGAAGTGGCTGTAAATACAGATGAAGCTTCACTTGCTCACTCACCCCTCACCGGTGGGGGCGAGGGGGTGTGGAGGGCGGGGGGATGGGAGGGGTTAGGGACCCCTTGTGTGTGGTTACTAGTATTCCACCTGATGGCTGCTGCTAAACTGAGCATTGATCAGCTCTGTTTAGGAACTAAGTCCTGCTATAAATGTATCAGCAAGTAACCTTTTCTATCCAGAAAATCTGGACTTTCTTTTGCTTTTTACTACAGGCCAATCTAATGCTGGTTCCAAAGACATTGACAGGGGTTCTGGTGGAGTGGGGGCTGAAACCCTTAGCCTGAGGGAATGATGGTATGCAAACCTGCAGGCCAGATCTCTACAAAGTTCCCTCCTCTCATGGCCTCTTGGGTCTCCTTGGCCCCACAATAGTGCCTGCACAGTGAGGGACTCCCCTCTTAGTATAACCATTCCATGTCTGATATAAACTGGGCCAGGAAAGCAGCTGAGAACCAAGGAGCATAAATCTATCATGTTCTTGATTACAGCCTTGTGAGAACCTAAGTAGAGAAGGTAGTTAAGCTGTGCCCAAACTCCTGACTAACCATGAGATAATAAATGTGTGCTGTTTTAAGTCACTACATTTGTGGACTTATATATATATATATTTTTCAAAGCCAGGGTTTCACTCTGCAGGATTTCACCCAGGCTGGAGCGCAGTGACACACAGCTCACAGCAGACTCTACCTCCTGGGCTTAGGCCATCCTTCTGTTTCAGACTCCTGAGTAGTTGGGACTATAGACATGCACCACCACGCCTGGCTAATTTTTTTATTTTTATTTTTATTTTTTGTAGAGATAAGCTCTCCTATGCTGCCTAGGCTGGTCTTGAACACCTGGGCTCAAGTAATCCTCCTACCTCAGCCTCCCAAATACCAAAGCATGTTGTTTGGTCAAAGTGCTGGGATTACAGGCATGAGCTACTGCATCTAGCCTAAATTTGTGGTAATATTTTTACACAGCAATAGAAGACTAGTATAGAGAATCTATAGGTGAAGTAGAGTATTTTGAGGAATGACAGAGATAATTAAGCCTTTTCCTTCCCACCCTCATAGCTCTACTCAAGAGGTCCCAATGCCCCAGAAAGTAAAGACTAGGTAGTGCTGCCATAGGTGACACCATAAGCAGTCTCCCAAAAGATCCTTAGACACGCCATTGCTCAGAAGCAGCAGCAGAGAGCTCCACGCCTTCAGGGTCTTTGTAAACAGGGCCAAGGGGTTCAGGAAACCTGTGTGCAGTAATGTTCAAGGACTGGATGCCCTCACTCCATGAAACACCAGAATAATGACCCAAACATGGTAAAATGAAATGGGGAGAATCCCAGGAAATACTAAAAGTTTTATTCTAGTCCAGTGGAATGCAGGCTTAAAATATGAAGTTAAATTTAGTGTAGAAAATACATTTAGGATAGAAAATAAGTGATGTTTTCCCTCACAAACTGAATTTGAGGGCTGTTACAGATGGAAAACAAGTTTAGCCCTGGGCCATGTTTCCTGAAGGGAGGAACAGTGGGAGGCTCAGGGCAGAGGGAAGGCTTGTCAATGTCCTCCGGCTGACAGCCTCTAGGATCACCTATAGCTGAACAAGCTGGACTTATTATTCACTGCAGGGAGGGAGAACACACAACATGGGGAGCCACATGGCATCTCAGGAAGAGGGTGTTAGAAAGGGCTGATGACAGGATTGGGGCTTGTGTTAGGTAACTTGGAGGAGGGTTTCAGGAAACTGGGCTTTGCACTGTATTGCATGCTGTCAGGAAGCAGGGACGAGTCATATCTACAGGAATCACCCATAAGAATGAATCATATCTATAGGGATGGCAGACTACAGTGAGACTCAAGATATATTAATGGACCGGGCTCAGTGACTCAGCCTGTAATCCTAGCACTTTGGGAGACTGAAGCAGTGGATTGTCTGAGTCTGCGGGTTCGAGACTAGCCTGGGCAACCTGGCAAGACATCATCTCTACAATAAATCAAAAATTAGCCAGGTGCAGTAGTGTGCGCCTGCAGTTCCGGCACTTGGAAGGCTGAGGCGGAAGGATTGCCGGAACCCAACCGGTCGACACTGGAGTAGCCATGATCATGCCACTGTCCTCCAGCCTGGGTGATGGAGTAAGACTCCGACTCAAAAAAATAAATAAATAAATAAATAAATATATATATATATATATATATATATATATATTAAAAATTGGAAAAACGGCATCCATCACTCATATCAGCCAGGGTAGGGGGTTGTTTGGTCATTTTTGTGTGTTGAACAGTGCTCATGTTTTGTCTGTTTAGGCATGAATGGGGAGTAGTCTTGTTTTTATTTTGATCCATCGTGGTCAAAGAGGGTTTTGTCTGTGGTTGATGGTCTGTGAAATCTTTATATTCAAAGAAGAGTATCAGGGCTTGACTGTGAGTCCTAATCTGCTCAGAGCGATACCAAAGCCTAGCTGATTGTACCATGCCGACACAGAGGACAGGGGCTGCTTTTCTTTCTCTCAAGCTCTTATTTCCTGGGAGTCCCAGCCTACCTTGGAGGGGAGAGTCCTGCCAGAATACTCTCTTCCATGGCCCACCTTACTGCAGAAGCAAGATCCCTCTTTGCAGATATCCTTGACCAATTGCAGAGGATTTTTCCCAAAGAATCAGCTGGAAGTCACACATGGTAGCCACGTACACAGCAAAACCTTTTTGAAAAGCAGTTTTGCAATATTAGCCAAGATGTTTTGACCCATTAAATTAACCTCTGGGAATTTCTTCTAAGGAAATTTTCTGAAATATTTCAAAAGGCCATATGCAGAAAGATGTTCACTATTGAGTTGTTTAAAATAATAAAACAATCGGTGGTTATCTAAATGTCCAACCACAGGGAATTAGAAAAATATATCGTTGTGCATCCAACAAGACTGAGGATTATTAGGAAGTTGATGGTTAAAATCTTGCAAAAGTACCCATCATCTCTTATGGACATTTGGTCTATTTTAGTGCAGTAGCTTCAGAAAAGTTAACTTGTCATGCTTTTGCAAATTCCCAGAACCCTGAGGGGTTGTGTAATAAGGTGGGTTTTTTAAAAAAAATCAAATGCAAAAGGGCAGATGGTATTGAGAGTCAATGCAATTTCTATGAAGCTGCTGGTAAAAAAGAGGTCAATAAAGGGAATTTTGATTATTCCTACAGCTTCTAGAATAAACATCCTACCTCTCACCCCTCTGTGAGATTCCTCTAATCCCCTGCATCTGAAAGTCACACATACTCCAGTGTCAGTGAGACTCAATTCTTATTTCTCATCTGGAAACTGGAATAATACATACCTCACTGGATTGTGACAAGAGGTAAACAAAATGCGGGTATTTGTCACAGTGCTCAGTAACTACAGGCTCAGTCAGAGGGCAAAGGCCTTCTGCTGTGACTTCCAGGAGAAGGAAGTTGGTTATGCACCAAATAAAGGAGAAAGTCTACAACAGTTTACACTGTTTGCAAAGTTTATATTTCCTTCTGTTGAAAAGCATTTGCTCCTTTGAAAAGACAGTTGGCTACAGCTTGAGCCTATCTGAATGCCTTTTATCGCCTTCACTAAACTTAAAGCTGGAGGTGAGCAATAGCTTCATTTGGGACACAGGCTCTCATCACTTTAGGGATGAGCTAAACTAAATCTCATTCCAGGGTGAAATCCAGCATGCCCAACCCAGCCCACCAGCTCTGCCCACAAGTTAAGCCGGCCTCCTCTCCCACACCCTTCTCATCCTGGCCCCAGTCACTACAATCTTGCAACAGTTCTAAGCCTAGGCTAAGAGCTGCCTTTTGGCCAGTTCCCACTGGTAAATTCTGCAACTTTCCAGCTTCTAGGTGATGGACCTCCCTCCCCCACTTCTAGACAGAAGGTATTCCTGAAGCCACCTCGTCTTGTTCCAGACAATGGGGGAGACATGTCA
This sequence comes from Tarsius wallacei, assembly GCA_963574415.1. Lineage (NCBI taxonomy): Eukaryota > Metazoa > Chordata > Mammalia > Primates > Tarsiidae > Tarsius > Tarsius wallacei. Next base: position 9,631 of record CAUYQG010079944.1, read on the forward strand.
AATACTTCTCAAATTCCCACTCTGACCAAAGCCCCTTGTAAACAACTTGAGAAAAAGACACACGTTTGTATTCATTTCTTCCCAACTCAGCATGGAAATCTCTCAAGTAAATATATGTCATTCCATGTAAGATTGTGCAATATTCCGTGATGTAGCTATACTACTCAAATAATATAACATTGGGAAATATCATTTCCTTATTAATGGGCATTAATTTTTTTCCAATTTTTTTTGTTATACATAAATTTTGAAGTCTGTGAAAGTCCTTATACAAACTGATGCTTGAATTTTTATGGGATAGAGTCCCCAAAAAGATATTGTGGGTCAAAGAGTATGTGTGTTTTAAATTTTAGTAAATATTTCCAGGATGCTTTTCAAAACAACTGTCACAATTCCTCTTTAATCAGTGATATATGAGAGTATCCTTGATTTCGAGTCTTCACCAGAAATAACAGTCAGATGAGGGAGGAAAAAAGAGCTCATTGGCATTTCCCTAATAATGACTGAGACTGGCATCTTTTTATATACTTATTGGTGGATTTGAATTTGCTGTTTTCTATGTTGCTTATTCATCTCTGGTTGAATAAGCAGATTTGTCTTTTTGTTGGTTATCTTTTTCTGGTACCTACTGAATTGTCTTTGTGTTGATTATCTTTTCCTTGTTATTTTGTCAGAGTTCTTTGTATATTATAGACATTAGCCTTTTATCAATTATATGCATTATATGTATTTACTTCTCAATCTATCATGTATTTATAGGATCTTTTACCATGCAAACTGTTCTAAAACAGTTTTATTGAGATATAACACATTTTAAAATGTATGAGTGAGTGGTTTTCAGTATATTAGTTGTGTGATCATCACTACTATCTAATTTCAGGACATTTCCATCACCTCTAAAAGAAACCATGTATCCACTAGCAGCCACTCCTCACTCCTCCATTGCCCCAGCACCTGACAGTCACTAATATGGATTTGACTATTCTGGACATTTCATACAAATGGAGTCACATAATACATGGTCTTTTATGACTGGCTTCTTTCACTTAACCATAACACTTTCAAAGTTCATCCATGTTGTAGCATGTATCAGTACCTGGTTACTTTTTGTGGCCAAATAATAATTCATTGTATGGATAGACCACATTTTGTTTATCATCTGTTGATAAACACTTGGGTTGTTTCCATTTGGGGCTCTTATAAATAATACTGCTATGAACATTCATATACAGCTACAATTTCTTCTACTTTTTGTCTGTTCTGAATAATGCTGCTATGGACTTTCATGTACAACTCTGTGGATATGTTTTTATTTCTCAAGGGTATATATATAGGAGTGGAATTGTTAGGCTGTATGATAATTTCATGTTTAACAGTTTGAGAAATGACAGAATATGTCCCAAAGCTGATGAGCTACTTTACATTCCTAATGTATGTGGATTTCAGTTTCTCCATATCCTCACCAATGTTTGTTATTATTTGTCTTTTTGGTTATACCCATCTTAGAAGGTATGAAGTGGTATCTCACTGTGGCTTTTATCTGCATTTCCCTAATGACTAATGTTTTGAGTATCTTTTCATGTACTTTTTGATCATTTGTATATCTTCTTTGGAGAAACATCTATTCAAATCCTTTGCCCATTTTAAAATTAGGTTATTATTGGTGAATGGCAAGAGTTCTTTATCTATTCTATATACAGATACATATGTCTTATCAGGTATGTGATTTGCAAATATTTTCTCCCATTCTTGGGTTATCTTTTTATTTTCTTGATGGTATCCTTTGAAGCACAAAAGGTTTTATTTTGGTGAAGTCCAATTTATTTATTTTTCATTTTGTTGCTTATGTTTTTTGTGTCACATCTAAGAAACCACTGCCTGATCCAAGGTCATGAAGATTTATTCCCATGTTTTCTTCTAAGCATTTTATAATTAGGTGATATGTGATCCATTTTGAGTTAAATTTTGTATATGGGCTCAGATGGGGTACAGATTCATCCTTTTGCTATGTATATCCAGTTGTTTCAGCACTATTTATTGAAAAGGCTATTTTTCCCCATTGCCTTGTCTTTCATTTCCACCTCATTGATGTGTAGAGGTGGAGGCTCATTTCTCTATTGGACAGGGAAGTGGGAATGAGGGGAGAAGGGAGAGGATTAAGGGTAGGGGTGTGGATAAACCAACTGATCATAAGGAATTATTTCTTGACTTCCAATTCAATTCCATTGATCTTTATGTCTATCTTATGCTAGTTCTGCATGGTCTTAATTATTGTAATATTATAATATGTTTTGAAATTAGAAATGTTGCTCTTTTTCAAGATAGTTTTGGCAATTTTGGGTCTCTTGTATTCCCATGTGAGTTTTAAAATAAACCTGTCAACTTCTGCACATAAGGCAGCTTGAATTTTGATAAGGCTTATATTGAATACATATGTCGATTCGGGCAGCAGTGCCACCTCAACAATATTACATCTTCTGATCCATGAACATGGGTTATCTTTCCATTTATTTAGGTTTTCTTTAATTTATTTCAATAATATTTTATAGGTTTTAGAATACAAGTCTTGCACTTATTTTGTTAAATGGATTCCTGCTTTCAGATGGTCCCTGACTTATGATAGTTTGACTTAACAATTTTTTGACTTTACAATGGTACAAAAGCAATACATATTAAGTAGAAACTGATACTTCTCTCATGGTGCTGTCAGTCACACATTTTTGGCTTCCAATATTTTCAACTTATGATGGATTTACTGGGACATAACCCCATCATAAGTTGAGGAGTATCTGTATTTATTCTTTTTAATGCTAGTGTAAATTGAGTTATTTGCTTAATGTCATTTTCAGATTGTTCATTGCTGGTGCATAGAAATACAACTGATTTTTGTATATTAGATCTTGTATCTTGCAACCTTACTAAACTCTTTCATTAGTTCCAATTTCTTTTTATTCTTTAGGATTTTCTATATATAAGATCATATTAGCTGCAAATGAAGAGTGTTTTAATCTCTTCCTTTTCATCTGAATGCCTTTTAATTTAATCTGAATTGCCCTGGCTAGTACCTGCTGTATAATATTGAACAGAAGTAGTGAGAGCAGACATTCTTGTCTAATTCCTGATCTTAGGGAGGAATCTTTCAGACTTTCACCATTAAGTATAATGTTATCTGTGAGTATCAAACAAACTTAGCAAAAACACTTTAAGTTTCTGGGCTTTCTGTCTAGTTAAAACAGGCTCTTCAAAGCTAAACATATGTTCACCTAAAATTTCCTCTAGGATTTTTATGATTTTATTTTATTTGTTGTATTTTTCAGTTCTATAATTCCTTTTTTGGTTCTTTTTTTATAACTTCTATGTCTTCACTGAGACTATTTTTAATATTTGTTTCATGAGAATTTGTTCATACTTGATGTATTTTCATAATGGTTGCTTTAAAATTCTTACCAGATAATACCAACATCTAATGCATTTCAGTATTGGTGTCAGTATTGGTGTCTTTTTAATCTCATTCTCCTGGTTCTTGGTGTTATAAGTGATTTTTAAACTGCATTCTGAGCACTTAGGATACTATATTATAAGACATCAGACCCTATTTAAACTTGTTTTTTAGCAGGCGGTCCCCATGTTGAAGTGTAGCACATAGAGCACTTCTCTGGGCTCCACTGACATTGCCTCAGCAAAAACAGAACATTGAGTCTCACTGTCTCATTGCTGAAAGGTGGGGTAGATATTCAGCTTCCCCTTTAGCCCCACTGGGAGTTTCTTGGCAAAAGTGGAGTACTTACTTATACCACCTCATTGCCACCAAATAGAACTGCCCAGTGGTTCAGAGCCCATGCTTTGGAATTAAGTGGATTTGGCTTGTCCTAAGTCAAAGTTTGATGACCCACTGGGCCCTGCAGACACCAGGAGAAGAGATGGGGGGAATAGAGTGCTGAGTAAGCCTATCTCCCACCACACATCCACCTCATTATGCCAGTTGGGGGTAGAAGTTCAGCTCTCAATTGGGCCACTGATATCAAGGGGAAGGTAAAATGTAGTAGTGACAAGCCTTCCCTGGAACCACCTCATTATGTCAAGTACTACTGGATGAGGATAGAGAATCAGCTCACTACTGGACCCATCTGACATCACTCAGGCAGAGGAATCAGAACTGCTTTCCTCTACTGGGTGAGGGATGGACGATCAACTCCTCTCTCAGTCCCAGCAATACTACCCCAGCAGGGAAGTAGCAGTTGCCTATTTCCTCTAGGTGAGGAATAGAAGATCAGCTTTCCTGCTGGCAAAGGAATTAACATGTCACCTCCACTTCCATGCAGTGGTTCATCATGGGGGAATTGGAGCACCGAGGTTCTTAGTCAGTCTGTCGTTTTTCTAC
>CAUYQG010079948.1:0-13282 GCA_963574415.1 Tarsius wallacei
CGGAACTACAGGTGCACGCTACCACACCCGACTGGTTTTTGATTTATTGTAGGGATGAGGTCTCGCCAAGTTGCCCAGGTGGGTCTCGAACCCATGGGCTCAGGCAATCCACTCACCTCAGCCTCCCAAGGCGTGGGATTACAGGCTGAGCCAAAGTTTTAAAATGTCAAAAAGAAATATCTTTACTACGTGTGTGTGTATTGTAGTAAAAATTTGACCAATATCACAAAGGTAGTCAGTTACAAGTCTACAATTTGTATCCATAGGTGCTGGGTCTTAAGGCCATGTACTTTCCAACACAACCTAATAACAAGAAACAACTGGGCAAAACCTGTGTAGATTCTATGTAAAGAATAGCTAAAGAAAATCTGGTTACTACTTAGCCTTAGGGCTGGGTATGGTGGCTCAAGCCTGTAATCCCAGCACTTTGGGAGGCCGAGGCAAGGGGATTGCCTGAGACCAGACTGGGCAATTTGGTGAGACCTCGTCTCTACAATAAATCAAAAAATTAGCTGGGTGTGGTGGCACACACCTGTAGTTCCAGCTACTTGAAAGGCTGAGGCAGAAGGATTGCCTGAGCCCAGCAGGTCAGTGCTGGGGTGGCCATGAGCACACCACTGCACTCCAGCCTGGGGGACAGAGTGAGACTCCAACTCAAAAACAACAACAAACAAACAAACAAACCAAAAACTTAGCCTTATATGGTTATTGTGAAATCAGCAAGTCTTTCTCTGATATTCCTGAAATTGCAACCCCCACGATATACTTGTATTATTGTTTTCTAAATACATATATAGTAAAAATCACATGACTGTGGACTATGGGGAAATCTGGAGCAAAAGACAAATGGTAAAATATACTTTTTCCCCCTAATACTAAAGTGAGTTCCCTGAAGAAGTGTCTGGTGGTAAACACAAAATAGAAAGGGCAAGCTGCCATAGTCCTGAAGTCAATAACACCTTGAGGACTAAACTGTGACATTTTTCTCTTGTTCACATTATTAAGAGGCTTGGGGAGTTATACCTGATAAGGACTCACCAGACAGGGTTTTATTACCCTATTACCCTATGTAATAGGGTTTTCCAATCTGACTCTGGCATAATATCATATAACAAATAAAGAAGGAAATTAAAGTATTTTCTAGCTTTGTAAAGCCATCTCTTGGGGACTTTCAGACTCCAGGCACTTTGTCCTCTACTGTCTTCCAAAATTCCTCAGATAGGAACTACAAATTGCCAGTCAAGAAATACTTAAATCCACCTATATCCTGCAAGCCCTCACTAGGAAATGTTCCTCCTTCCCAGGCCAAACCAATGAATATGTCACAGGTATTGATTTATGGTTTCCGTAACATATTTCTCTAAATTGTATATAACCAAGCCACCATTCAACCACTGTGGGCCCACGTTCTCAGGACTTCCTGAGGATGGGTGTTCCCAGGCTTGACCCTCAAGTTAGCTTAGAATAAACCACCTTAAAATATTTTAAAAGTTTGGCATCTTTTTGTCAATAACCTTGTACCCTGAAAGCTGGGCTGTGGGAAATCTGGAAGGTCAGCTGTATTTCTTTGTACCTCAGCACCTTGCACATAGCATGGGGCTTGGTAGACACCTGTCAACCCCGTGTGTCGTGCATCAATAATTCAATCAAAATTCCTAGCTTTCCCTAACTATTCCCATCTTCCTGTTGCCTTTGCAAAGAATAAAGGAGGCTTCCGTATTCAAACACTGCCAGTCTGGAGGCGAACTCTAACTAGTAACTCTCAGGATAGGAGGAAGCGGTCAGTAGGACAAACCGACTTTGAGGTTATTGGAATCCCCAGCTAAGGGGCAAGGCTACTTCCGGAACCGCACCGGAACCTCTCGGAGGCGCCTGTGGGTTCCAGTGGGAATGATTTAGGAAAAGGACTACTTCCTGTTTCTGCACTTGGGTTGGTGAAGGGAAACGAAACAGCTCCAGGAGCGACCTCCTGCCTACGCTAGCGGTTGTAGGGGAGGTGAAGAGGAGGGCGGAGGACACCGGAGACTGCGGTTGAGAAGAAAGTGTCAGAGCCAGTAAGTGAGCCGCCTTAGAGTGGGAACAGAGGACAGCACCCGGGCTCGCTTTGCAAATCCGTGTTCCCCAGGTGCCAGGGGTCAGGCCGTCTACCGGTCGCCAGTCAGCCGCAGCCGCGGAGACACTTTCCGGCCTCGCTGGGCGCCGGGCTGCGCTGTCACCGGGACGACCTGTCCCGCAGCAAGGGCGTGCGCCGGCCGTCCTACCTAGGTTCGGGGTCGCACTGGACGGCTTCCCGAGACAGGGTGCGGAGTCCGAAGACGGAAGTGCTGTGCGCCCACTGAACCCCGGGACCTGGCCAGACCTCGCCAGGAGTAGTGCATGCTGTCTCCGAGGCTGAGGGAAGGGCTCACAAAGAGGCTTTGTCCGGAGCCATCCTTTCCCCGCCCTGCTCAACTCTGGGACTGTCGGAAGCGGAGTTGTGTGTGTTTAAGGGCGAATGCCTCCCACTGTCCCTCCTGGACGAGTTAACAGCCTTCAGATCCGTAGGTAAAGCAGCGTGCTTCTTATCTGATCCTCAGGTTAGTACTGCTGTGCGTGTCTGAGGATTGCTCTGTAGACCGTACTGGATGGCGAGGTCAGGGTTAAGTATCTCCACAGAGAGAAACCGACCTAGCCATCGGGACTACTTGGCGCACTTTCTCTCGCCTTCACGTGTCGCTGTTTCGGCATGCAGAGTAGGAATAGTCATCTTAAAGGCAGTAGATTCAGTTATAATTATGCACCTGCAAAGGATTTTGGTATAATGGAATGTAAAAGTCTTCATAACTGACAAAATATGAAGTGATCGTGTTAAGATTGTTGCTGGAGAAATCAGAAATAGCTTTTATTGAGTTATTGCTTTTCTGCTGTCTTAGATTCGACTGTAGAGTGTGGTGAAGGTACTTTTCATGGTGCATGGAAGGAAAGCCAATGCGCAGGTAGGCGTTTTGGAAGAAAACTTTTGGTTTTGCTGATTGGAATTCAGCATGTAATAATTAAGGGCTTCATTAAAAGTTTTTAAAAAGGTTTTCAGATTGTAATAAATTCTGCTTGGGTCTAATGAGTCTTGTTCTACAATAAGTCAAAAGTGACATCAGGAATTATTAGCTTTCTAATAGAGTAAAATATAGACGTTAAATTTCAAATGAGTTTGTGGAGCTTATGTAGTGCTTAACACTTGAATTTTCCTTTTTTTGGTATTTTTTATGATAAGTAATCATTAAGTTCATTATGATACTATGTGGGTTTACTGTAATCCTCAATTTTCTATAAAATGTAGGAGATTCTGTTGCTATGTAAGAATCATAATTATAATACATTGTACTGCATGTGTAATTCTGGTTTTGGTTATTTCATTGATGATCAGTAATACATTTGTTTTGTTAATTAAAATAGTTGCATTGCAGAGAAGATTGTATAAGAACTAAAAAAGATATTAGATATAATAATTTAGTCCACAGAAAAATAGAACAATTAAAAAAAAACAGAAAAATAGAATAGTGTATGGGAAAATATAGACAGTTGTAGGCCCTGTCAACCTTAGAATTTAGTAATTCCTTTTCTATCTGTTCCAACAAATGAGACTAGAATATTTATTGAAACAAAATCAGCCCAGTTCTATTTCTTCATTTTTTAAACTCATGTTATATACATGAACTCTATTCAATCATTTGTTGTTTAACATCAAAGATACACAATTCCTGCATACCCTTTAAGAGAGGAAGCATTTCATTATGGGGTATGACTTATAACTCAGAACTAGGAACAAGAACAGAAATGTGTATCTTTTTGCAAATCTTCATTTTATTTATCAATTGCCCTTGAGCTGTTCACCTTCTCTGAACCTCAATGTACCCTTCTAGTGTATCTGACCAGGATATTGGGAATTAATAAATGTTTGCAAATGCTTTGCAATCTCCAAATGAAAAGATGTTATGGAGGTGACAGATGGCATTATTCTATTTTACACCGTGGTAGGAATAATGTTTGGCTGCAAAGTACATGAAGAAATTAACATGTGTTAAATGCTTCATCATTTTCATTTCTTACATGATTGCAAAAGTCACTGATTGCTTCTCATCCTCAGTTATCATAAATGTTATATCTTATATAATTGCTAAAATAAAGACTTATTATTTTTTAAAAGAAAGGCAGAGTGTAAGAGTGTTTTTGGTTTATCAGTAATTTCTATATAAAATATTTGCTTAATCACTCATACCTGCTCTTTTTCCCCTTGCTTTATTAAATAATACTGTCAGTTATTCAAAATCATGTTGGATAATTCTAGTGTCACTAATTGTTAAGTTGCAGCTCTTTATTCATCACAATCACTTGTCCAGAGCCTAGCCTACCCATGCATTGCTCTCTAGTCTTAACTCGTACTGCTTTCTACATTACGTCGTGGTCACACATCCCTACTGTTTTCTTATTGAGCTGTCATTGTTGCTGCTGCAACCCAGAAGACAGTCTCTGTAAAGTAACGTTGGCATACTTAGCAGCTATTAAGGAAGCTTTGAATGAGAAATAACTCTTTAAATTGAAAATATTTGAATATGTTTTCATTCTCCTTATCCAACTGTGAACTCTTTGAATCTCATATGTCTTCATATGTTTGCATCCCCAGCATCTGATGATGACTAAAGAATTGTTTGAATAGGATAGAACAGTTTCTACAGATTTTTTCCTACCCCCCAAAAAATCATAAACAAGAAACAACTAAAAATTATTAACATTATTCTCATTTTTAATTGTAAACTATTATGAAATCAGTTGGCATTATGTCAGTAAAGTTTAATTACATTCATTTATTTAACTATTATGTGTACATGATGCAAAAATGAAAAGATACAATAGGATATTCAATGAAAAGTGACTCTCCCTGTGCTGACCTCAGCTCCCAGTTCTCCTCGAAAGGCAATCACTGTAAGCAGTTGCTTATGCATTCTTTCAGAGGCATTGTTTTATATAGAAAAGCAGGTAAGATGTCTTCCATTTTTAAAAGACCTGCACATTAACAGGTGTTAAACCAAGAACCACATGATTATCTCAGTAGACATAGAAAAAGCATTTGATAAAATGCAGCATCCCTTCTTGATAAAAATCCTTGACCACCTCAGCATAGAAGGAACATTACTCAAAACAGTAAGAGCCATCTATGACAAACCTGCAACCAACATTTTGCTTAATGGAAAGAAGCTGGAAGTATTCCCCCTAATAACTAGAACAAGACAAGGATGACCACTCTCATCCCTCCTATTCAACATAGTGCTGGAAGTCCTAGCCAGAGCAGTCAGGTAAAAGAAGGAAATCAGGGGTATCCAGATAGGAAAAGAGGAAGTTAAGTTATTCCTCTTTGCAGATGATATGATTCTGTAACTAGAAACCCCTAGAGAGTCTGTCAAAAACTGATAAATGACTTTGGTAAAGTCACAGGTAATAGCAGCGTGCAAAAGACAGTTGCATTTCTATACCTCAACAACAAACTGAGAGCCAAATAAAAAACACTCCCATTCACAACAGCCCCCCACCAAAATGAAATACCTTAGCATCCACCTAACCAGAGAAGTGAAAGACCTTTACAATGAGAAGTACAAAACACTGCTTGAAAAAACAAATGGAAAAACATCCCCTGCTCATGGATTAGACAAGTCAATATTGTCAAGATGTCCATCCTACCTAAGGCAATCTACAGATTCAGTTAAATACCTATCAAATTACCAGATCACTTTTCACAAACCTGGAAATGACAATACAGAAATTTATATAGGACCAAAAAAGAGCATGAATAGCCAAAGCAATTCTCAGCAAAAGGAACAAAGCAGGTGGTATCACATTTTGAGATTTTAAATTTTATCACAAGACTACAGTAACAAAGATGGCATAGTATTGTTACAGGTTTAGGCATAGACCAATGAAACAGGACAGAAATTCTGAAAATAAAGACATGGTCCCTCAACCAACTCATTTTCAACAAAGCCATCAATAACAATCATTGGGGAAGAGAAATCATATTAAGCCAATGGAACTGGAAAAACTGGCTAGCCACACAGGAACTGGAACCCTGCCTATCACCATTTATAAAAATCAACTCAAAATGGATCAAAGACCTAAACGTAAAGCCTCAAACTATAAGAATTCAGGAAGAAAACCTAGGAAACACCCTCCTGGACGTCAGAGTAGGCATTGAATTCATGATCAAGTCCCTCAAAATAAATGCTACAAAAGCTAAGATAGAGAGGTGGGACCTTATCAAACAGAAAAGTTTTTTTTTTCCACAGCAAAAAAAAAATCATCAAGAGAGTAAAGAGACAACCCATGGAATGGGAAAAAATATTTGCAAGCTTTGCATCTGACAAAGGCCTGACATCTGCGATCTATAAGGAATTCAAACAAACTGAAAGGAAGAAAGTAAACAACTCCATTAAAAAGTGGGCAAAGGACATGAATGTACACTTTTCAAAGAATGACATACAAGCAGCCAACAGATACATGAAAAAATGCTGAGCCTCACTAATTATCACAGAAATGCAAATCAAAACCACAATGAGATACCACTAAACACCAGTAAGGATGACTACCATTAATAAGTCAAAAAACAACAGGTGCTGGTGCAGCTGCAGAGAAAAGGGGCTGCTGCCACACTGTTGGTGGGAATGTAAACTAGTCCGACCTCTATGGAAAACTGTGGCAATGTCTCAAAGAACTAAAAATTATGTTCCCATACGCCCCAGCAATCCCTTTCTTGGGAATATACCCAGAGGACCATAAATTGCTCTACCCCAAAGACACCTGCACATGCATGTTTATTGCCATATTATTCACAATAGCAAAAACATGGAACCAACCCTGTTGTCCAAAGTTGACTTGATAAAGAAAATGGACACAATGGAATAATATGCAGCAATAAAGAACAAAATCATGGCATTTGCAGCAACTTGGTTGCAGTTGGAGACTGTCATACTAAATGTACTGTTACAAAAGCAAAGATCTGAATACTGCATGTTCTCAGTCATAAGTAGGCCCTGAACACTAGTAACATTAGCACAAAGGGGCATCAGCAGTCACTGGGCACTGGGCACTGCTAAGGGAGGGAGGAAGGGTAATAAGAGGCAGGGGGACATGTGGCAACACAATGAGTACCTGGTCCACCACCAGGGGGACTATGGGCCAGCTAGAAGCCCAGACTTCACTTGCATGTAGCCTACTTATGTGCAAATTCTCACTTTTACCCCACAACTTTAAATTTTTTTTAAAAACATACTGTCCACATGTGCACATTTTTCTGTATCTTTCCTTATTCACTTGGCAAAGTGTTTTGTAGATTGTAACAAATACATATGGACACACTTTGTTCTTTTTGATAGTTACATGGTATTTCATAATCCATATGCACCATAGTTAGCCAGTTCCTTTTGAGAGACTTTTAGTTCAACTGTTTTGCTGTTGCAACCAGTTCTGTGATAAATATTCCTGTAGGTGCTAACTATGCAATGTAGAATAAATTTTTAGATGTAGAATTGTATAGTTAAAGAATATGTGTATTTTAAAATTTTGATAGATATTGGCAAGTAGAATTTGTACCAATCTACTGTCTCACCAACAATATGCCTGTTTCTCAATATATCATTTTATTTAGAGGTCACAACATTTTGAAATGTAATTCTTCTGTATTTCCTTAAATAGGAAACCAAATCTGATTTTAGAAATTGGTTTATTCAGTCATCAACCCTTTACATGTCACATGCTCTGTGCTTGTAAACTTACTATTACTATTGTAAACTGTGTACATACAAATAAAGTGATTAAAACAGCGATCATAATGCAACACAGATAGAATTTTACTTTATTTATTTTATTTTTATTTTTTGAGTCGGAGCTCACTCTGTTGCCCAAGCTGGCCACCACAGGCACCACAGGCACCACCTCCTGGGCTCAGGTGATGATCCTTCTGCTTCAGCCTTCCAAGTAGCTGGGACTACAGGTGCACGCCACCATGCCTGGCAAATTTTTTGATTTATTGTAAAGATGATGTCTTGGCAAGTTGCCCAGGCTGGTCATGAATGGAATTTTAATTCCATTCCCCAGAGGGAGGAACTTCTGCTCTGTGGAGATGCAGAGAGTATCACAGAGATGATGGTATTTGACCTGGATTTTCTAAAAAGGATAAGAATTTACTTCTAAAGAAGCAAGTTAGTTAAGGACACCATAAACAGAAGGAACAGGCCTGGCATGGTAGCTCATCTGTAATCCCAGCACTTTGGGAGGCCAACGTGAGAGGATCGCCTGAGCCCAGGGGTTCAAGACCAGCCTGGGCAACTTGGCGAGACCTCGTCTCTACAGTAAATCAAAAAATAAGCCAGGCGTGATAGCGTGTGCCTTACTTGAAAGGCTGAGGAGGAAGGATCGCCTGAGCCCAGCAGGTCAAGGCTACGGTGGCTGTGAGCATGCCACTGCACTCCAGCATGGGTGATAGAATGAGACTCTGACTCAATAAAATAAAATAAAATGTATGCTTAAAAATAGTAATAGAAGATAAATCTGATTGATTCGACTGATTCCTCGAGTGGCATGCACTCCAGGTTGGCTTGCACTACACCTCTTCTTCCTTTCCTCCTTCTACTATAGACACAAGACAATAAAATACTTAGCTTAGTTTCTTAGTCTTCTTTGCATATTGGGATAACTGCGTGACATGGTAAGACCAATGAGATGTCAGCAGAAGTTGCTGAGGGGTATTCTGGGAAGGAGTTTGCTTTCCTGATGTAAAGGGAGATCAGCTTGCTTACATGGCTGTTTGCCCTTACTCCTCTATCTTGGCCTTGATCACAGGGCCAGAACACCTAGTGCTTACACCATTTTATCCGGTAAGCAGTGATGAGATGTCTTGGGGCTAAAGCATTCATGACCTATTTTTAAATAAAGAGGTTAACTACCTGACTTTCTGGTGTGGCATCAGGTTTGGAATGCAATGCCTAGTAGGTGTCCTTCTAGTAAATAGAACTGGTACTTTCTTATTCCTGTTTTAAGGGTTTGTATACTCAAATCTCTAGCTCTCTCTATTCAAGTGTTTAGGACTATAAAACAGGTACAGCACAACTGAATCCTTTTTCTTTGTTTTGTTTTATTTGAGTGTGTGTGTGTGTATTTAGGGAGAGAGAGAGGGTTGCTCTGTGCCCCAGGCTGGAGTTCAGTGGTGTGATCTTGGCTCACTGCAGCCTCATCTGGACTCAAGCGATCCTCCCACCTCAGCCTCCTGAGTAGGTGGGACTATAGGCATGTGCCACCATGCCTGGCTTTTTTTTTTTTTTTGGCGGGAATGGGTATAGTAGGGACAGGTTCTTGCTTTGTTACCCAGGCTGGTCTTGAACTCCTGACCTCAAACGTACTCCCACCCTGGCCTCCCAAAGTGCTGGGATTACAGGCATGAGCTACTGTGCCTAGCTAGTAACTGAATTTTTTTTTTTAAGTATAAAAGGAGAGGCATTAATTTAGATAGGGAACACAGTTTTAGACTCAGGAAGGATTCTGCAGGTCTTTAGACTAAGAAGTAAAACTTAATTATAAATGCCTTAGGATCAGAATATGTTTTCTAAACTTTTTATTGTGTTTCCTTTTTAAATTATCTTAGCCACTCACAGAAAATTATCTTTTCCTCAGTTAAGACTATTACTTTTGGAGTAATAGATCTGGGGAGTGTGTGACTTAATAACTCTGAAATTTGAAGTGACTCACTCATTTTGGGTGGATAGAAATGTTACATATTTAGAGAAGTATTACAAATTGTAACATTTCTTAGGTAAACAGGGAGTATATTTAAGATATTTGTTCTTTGGATTATGTATTCTACATGCACATGATTTAATTATTCTCCTCGCTCTCATTTTAGAGATACCAGTATTCATGAGAGTGACCCATCCATTTACCTAGCTTACATTTCCTTGGCTTCTTGAACTCCTGTGACTCACCTTCACTCAGTCAGCAATTTATTCTTGCTATTACTCAGAAAAACTCTGAAATTAGAAGTCCTAATAACTTGCTCTATTGAACACCTATATCTGTTCTTTGACCTAGTCAAAATCAACATGCCTTTGCCATTTCTATTTTCACATAGTTCGCTTACTCAAACATGGCAACCATTTTCTAAACCTTTTTTCAACTCCTTAGTTTGTGGCATTTCTCAACTCTGGGTTATTCTTTGTATTTGTATTCTTTGGTCTGGACTGTTGAGAACTGCTGGATAAAACCAGCCACAGGGAAATCGTGCTACCATATTCACGATCTTTAATACCATTTGGGCCGACAGTGTCATCCAGTATTACTGTGAGCCCCTAGTCAATGCTTATTCATTCCTCACACCTTTACCTATTCTTCTCATGGTTCTAGCACCAGTCCTTTCACTGTCAGCAGATAACCTGCTCCCCACTGCTTGACTTTGCAGAAAAATAATAGAAGCCACCAAGTATAGATTTTTCCAACTCCCAGTGCCTCCTTATCCCAGAGTGAATGTATCTATTTCCACATTATCCCACTCTTCCTCTGATCTACAGTGAACTCTTCCTTTTGTGTAATATCCGTTCCTTCTGGATATTGGTTCTGTCCACTGTCACTCTTTCAGGATCTTGCTCCTTTGTTTATTTTCCCCTCCTTATGTTTTTAAACTCCTCACTCCTTCTGTTTCTTTGAATCAGTATATAATCATTTTCCAATCTTTCCCTCTTTAAGCAAACAAATATATTACTGTGTATCTCACTTTTTCACAGCCAAGCTTCCTAGAAATATTCCATATTTTCTCTTTTTCTGCCTTTGTTGATCACTTCCATTAAAAAATTATGTGTTTTCCCCGGCTACCATTACTTCAAGGATGTTGAAGACCTCAAGGTTTTATTGAAACTTTGGGGATAACTGAGGTCATAAAGTTTTTCAGCCATTCACTAGCTATCTTTCTCCTTAGATCACAGCCTGCCACCATTTTTAATCACTCCCTCTCTCTTGTCTTATAATTCTCCCTTTCCCCCTAAAACTTTCTCCCTTCCAAATTACTGTTATTTTATTATACTGTGTAATTTTGTTCTCCTTGTTACAATCCTGATATCTCTAGAACAGAGGCTAAAAAAAACCTGCATATATCATTAGGTAGTTCATATAAATGTGTAGTGGGGACCGTAGCAAACTAAGAGTACATGTTCTCCTAAAGATATTCAAATTCAGGCCGGGCTCAGTGGCTCAGCTTGTAATCCTAGCACTTTGGGAGGCTGAGGCGAGTGGATTGCCTGAGCCTACAGGTTTGAGACCCACCCAGGCAACTTGGCAAGACTTCATCTCTACAATACATTTTTAAAAATTAGCCAGGTGTGGTAGCATGCGCTTGTAGTTCCATCTACTTGGAAGGCTGAGGCAGAAGGATCGCCTGAGCCCAGCAGGTCAAGGCTGTGGTGACCGGGAGCATGCCACTGCACTCCAGTCTGGGCAACAGAGTGAGACTCCAATAAAATAAAATAAAATAAAAATATTTAAATTCAATTTTAAAACAAAACAAACCCAAAACTAATATTCCATCTAATAAGAGCTGGCAGTCAGCCAGTGAAACCGCAGTATCTAGTCTTCTCACATTTTTACTTCATTTGAGAGAAAGACACAAAATCAAACCATAGTGCTAATCTCTCAATGCTGTATTTAGAAAATCCAGTAATGGAGGGAGAACTTCCATATACAGAAATTGCTAACCTGTCAAAACAAGGGTAAGTTTCTATATTCAAGTTGGTTATTAACTCTAGACTATGTGGCTAATTTTATTGTTTAACATTGTAACTGCTGTGTTTTTGTTGTCAAAATGTTTTGGGCTGAAAGTAGTACAAAGTCCTGATGCAAACTGGCTCAGTCAATATGGAAATCTTTTATTTCTATGACTGAGATAGAGTGGGCTCCAGGGATGGTTGATGCAGTGTTGATAATACCATCTTGGACCCAAATTTTTTCTTCTCTCCAGTGTAGCTCCAGCAACATCAGCTTCTTCCTTCCCTCTGCTACCACTCCCAGTCCCTCATTCTTCCTTGTTAATGCCCAACAAAAGAAACTCCCTGAATCATGGAATACAAATCTATTCTTTATATAAGTCTGGTTTGATGACCAGCTAATAAAAGGGAATGCTGTCAGCTAATTGATTTAGGAGAAATCAGGATTCGTCCTTAAAGCTGTGGATGTAGTTGTTTTTTTTTTTCCCCCTGAAATATATGTCTGGATAGAGGAACAGAATCAAAACTATGTTAAAGTTTGAAATCATTTCTAGTAAAATTTGCTGTTATTAGAAATTATCTTGATGCTTTTCCTAAGAACTAAAAAATACAAAATCTGCTAAGGTTGTTATTAGCAGGTTTTATACCCTTTGATTTTTATTGAAAGATTGATTATTTTATGGGAAAAGGCAAAAGCTCTACTTGGTTGCCCTAGTTTGTTAACTGTGAATAGAGTCCAGAGTAATCCTTTCAATTGCTTCCTTCAACCTTAAAATACATGTAGATAAATCATGTGAATTAAGTTAATGAAGATGTTATTTGAGTTCAGTTTCTTCTTCTTTATACTTGTAATGTTTTTAGTTCAGTATTGGTATAAAAATCCACAGATTGAAAAAGCAAGTGATTTAAGATTCTCTAGTTTTCTAGATGAATTTTTACATGGACAATAAAGCTTGCTCTCCCAAGCCTTTAATTAAAACCTTTTCTAGGGTTCTGCTCTGTCCTGGGGAGCAGTTCACACTGCAGTTCACCACCTTCC
This sequence comes from Tarsius wallacei, assembly GCA_963574415.1. Classification (NCBI taxonomy): domain Eukaryota; kingdom Metazoa; phylum Chordata; class Mammalia; order Primates; family Tarsiidae; genus Tarsius; species Tarsius wallacei. Next base: position 12,808 of record CAUYQG010079948.1, read on the forward strand.
CACCCAGATCTTTAGAGTGCTTATCCCATTAGATTCTAAACAAAGAAGTTGTAAATATAGATGTGGCAAGGTGTGAACACAATCTATTTCTAGGGTCCTTACTATACTTTCCCTTTCAAGGCACCCCCCAAAAAATGGACTTTTCTGCCAGTGAAACTGGACATGATGAAAGTGATGGTGAGCGGGCTTAGATTTTTAAAAGCACACGTTTACAAAGATAAAAATAGCAGAACCACAGGAGAAATAACTTACTGTGTAGACTTAAATACAACGTCTAGAATTAAATTTCTAAAATTAAATATAACTTCTCAGACTATTTAAAATGAGGTGCACCGAGATTGGGTCAAGATGGCGGCAACACAGGCGGAACTGTGAGATTCTCCGAATGTGAGTTCCCCAAAAAGTCTCTTGCCCTCCTTCCCCTACCCCACTGCCCACAGCTGGACGCATTGGTCCGAGGCTCAGGGACCCCCGG
>CAUYQG010079952.1:0-46763 GCA_963574415.1 Tarsius wallacei
CAAACAAGCCGGGCTCAGTGGCTCAGCCTGTAATCCCGGCTTTGGGAGGCTGAGGTGAGTGGATTGCCTGAGCCCGTGGGTTCGAGACCCGCCTGGGAAACTTGGCGAGACCTCATCTCTATAATAAATCCAAAATCAGCCAGGCGTGGTAACGCGCGCCTGTAGTTCCAGCTACTCGGAAGGCTGAGGCGGAAGGATCGCCGGAGCCCAGCAGGTCGAGGCTGCGGTGGCCGGGAGCAGCCACTGCACTCCAGTCTGGGCGACAGAGTGATACTCCAACTCAAAATAAATAAATAAATAAATAAATAAATAAATAAATAAATAAATAAATAAAACAAAAAACTGAAGACACATAAAGGACAAAATCACCTAAGATAGAATATTTTAAAAAGAGCTTCTGTCCTTGCTATATCTCTATTTCTAATAGGTTGAACTACATGAAATTTCCAATTCTGAAGTCAAATATTGTCCAATGTTGGCAATTTCATTTGAATCAACTTAATGTATTTCGGAAAGATAGGTGTCAGAAACAGTGAGCGCTTAGTTTATGTCAGCCACAATTCTGTGTACTTTGCCTGGGTAGTTTTAGCTATTTTTCACAATGATCAATTAAAATTACTCCTATTTTATGTGGTAAATATACATGAGGGAGTATTACACAGCCATAAAGAAAAAAAGAATCATGGACTTCACAGCAAATTGGATGGAGTTTGAGACCATCAAATTTAGTATCTATCACAGAAACAAAGAACTAAATACCACATGTTCTCATTCATAAGTGGGACCTGAACATTAATCACATTAGCACAAGGGAAGGATTGGCAGTTGCTGGGGCACTGCTAGGGGAGGGAGAGAGGGAGGTTGAAGGGTGAGGAGCACACGGCAACACAAGTAGCTGGTCCTACACTGGGGGAGTGAAGGCCAGTTAAAAGCCCAATCTTCACCTGTATGCAGCCTACTTATGTAATTAATCCCACATCTCTATAATAAAATAAAATTTAATTTAAAATATAAAATAATTCTCATTTTAGAGATGACAAAACTGAGGCACAGAGAATACAAGCAACTTGACTAGGGTCACACAGTGCTACATACAAATCCATACTTAGGCAGTCTATCTACATATCTCTTAATCATTGTCTGCTTTGTAACTGCTATTTAAACTGGGATTTTTTTTACTATAATGCCATTCAGTACTGGGTAGATGAATTTTACTTGTAACTGATTTTTCATAATCTCTTTCAATAAAGTATGGATAACTTATTTTTTTCTTTCCCTTGTTTCTGAAGGTCAAATACAGTTATATAGCCTACAAATAAAATTGCTCCTAATTATAGGTTGAATTTATAATGGAAGGATAATAATACAGTCATAGCTCTCTCTATATATACATTGGGAAAATTCAAGGTCCTAAAATCCTATTGCTATATCACTTGACATTGGGAGTTTTATTAGCTTCTAAAAACTCCAGTATGCCCAGCATATTCAATAACTGAAGTAAATACTGTTCTAATTCGTCCCATCAAATTTTTAAATGCAGGATTCACTTAATGTGAATTAAGTTCACAACATTAATTAAATTAAAACAGGAAAGCAATTTCCTCCAAGAAAAACCTAGTATATATAAACCAAAATATAAAAATGTAATGATTAAAGTTGGTGAGGATTAAATTAGGTAGTAACAAACAGAAGAAAAAGTTGAACTAGTGCATTTAGTACAACCAATTCTTGAGCGATGCACTCAAATACACCAGTTGCTTATTTGAAAGTCTTCCATGTAAGATTCAGTTTGGTTACACAATAAAGAATACAGCATCTGGGGGAGGAGGCAAAGAAGCCTTTATTTAAATTACAGTTCTAGTTTTCACCACCTAATAAATTACTTAGCACATTGCTTATTTTCCTTATGTGTCAAAGGAGGGAAATAGCTAAATTACTCAACTAAATTTAATCAATATTTTTTACATGCTTCATATTGTCCTGGGTAAATGTGAAGATAAAAGATAAAAAAAAGATATTGTCACTGTGTTCACAGCTTTTGTCACAGTGTAACAATGAAGTATGCATTTAAGCAAATATAATTATAACATTGTGTTATAACCTGTGGATAGTGATGTTGTAAGTATGGTGCTGGCACAAATAAAAGAGATATCAGCTTCACTGGAGAGAATAACAGAGTGGAAATCCCTGAACTGAAATTACAAGGTTAAATAGAAAATCAACAGGTAGAAATAAAAAGGGAAAGAGAATGACAAGCAGAGGGAAATTTAGATTCTAAGGATCAGACAAAAATGTATTCACTATTCAAGGAACTGTGATAAGTCAGTTTTTGGAAAATAGGATAGGTAAAGGGATGGGAGATGATGAGACGAGAGGGTTGAGAGGTCACATCACAGAGTACTGATTTGATTTACCACCCAAAGGAGTTTAGGCAAATGTCTGATGGTCTTTTATTTTTGAGCTTTTAAACATCACGTCTAATTTTGAAAAGTTTTGACCATATGTTTTACACTAATATTTAGACTGATGTTTAGATGTAGTTAGCATTTTTTGTGAAAGATCAACATTGGCATTATTTGCAAGCTATTCTTGTTTGGAGATCTTACTTGGCAAGGGAGCCACGTTGTCTAGGAATAGCTTCTCTAAATATTAGATAAACTGCAAAATTGGGTCAAATATTTCTTCCTTTCTTGAATCCATATCTTTTGCAATGTGGCATTTCTGCTCCTCTCATGAAGAGGTGGTGTCTATTTGCCTCCTTTTTAAATCTGAGTTGGCCTTTGACTTACTTGGACCGATAGAATGCTGTTAAAGTGATGGCATTCTTCTTCCAAATATAGGCCTCAAAAGGGCTTGAACATTTTGCTCTTTCGTTTTCACCATAACAACATGCCTGGGCCAGACTGGTGGAGGATGAGACATGTACAGCATAGCTTTGTTGTCACAGATGAGGTCATCTCAGATCAGCAGACAGGCAGACATGTGGCAGAGCTCAGCTGAGATCAGCAAAGCCACCTAGTCAACCTCCAACTAATTAGAGACACAGGAGTCATTTCAGCAGCAAGCTAAGAACTGTCTTGCCAACCTTCATATGTGAAATAACATTGTGGTTGTTTTAACCTATTAAGTTTCAAGTTAGCTTGTCATATGGAAATAGCTAACTAATATATATCTGTATATGAATGTTTGATTTTACACAGGAGAAAGATGTCTGAAAATTAAACTGCATTTTGGAGATGGATAATTTTTTTTTACAATATATCATTTTTAAAAAATCCTTGTAATTTTTGTGCAAAACCAATTTAAGATGAAAAAATTTGCTGAAATTGAGTATGTGCAAAAAGTCACGGTCTCTAGAGATATGACTCAACAAGTGTTCTGGAAAAGAGCACAGTCAATATGCTCTACATAGCTTCTCCAATCTCATCTTGTAAAAACAAAGAATTAACCAAGTCTTAGTATTTTTAATGTCATCTTTATAAAAAATAAATACAATAGTGTGAACCCTAACATATTTCTAAAGATGCCTTTAGTAAAATTTGGGCTTAACTCTTCTGTTGTAGTTATATATTGTAAGTTTTACAAAAATTATATTTCTTGCCCAATGTGTTCATTTGAAACTCACTTGAATAAATTTAAAAATGGTGGATTTTTTTCTCATTTGCTAGATTTTTACTCTGTTGTCATTTTAAATTAAAATTTCTCTTTATCTTATTTTCTTCAATATAAACTATAATTTCCAGTGGTTTATTACTCAGAGATTTCCAAAACAAAAATAGTAAATCAAAAACAATTTTCTGTAAACTAAAACTGTCACATTCAGTTAATGTTTCTAGAAAAATGAATTTATAAATAAATTAAGCTGAATAACAGCTAAAGGAAAAAAGTCAGGTTTGACATTTTCCCTTACAAAGCTTAACAGAAAAATTTTAAATTGTCCTGTAAATTAATTATAAAATTTTAATAAGCACCTGTCATTTTAAACAAAAGGAAAAATTGCTTTTATAGCTCTTTAAATACAATTTTTTACCAGGATTTTCTTTTGTTATATGGCTTAATTTTAAAAGTGTCTAATTCAGTGATTCATATTTATCAGCACCAAACATTTGCTAATTGTAAACATTGCTGCACAAAATGCTTTGTTTCAAAAAAACAGCAACTTTCCAAAAATACCATTGTTCAAAAAGGAAATTGAAATAACCTTGGTTTAAAAATATAATGATTATCAAGTTGAAAAAGGAAAATTCTATCAAACATTTACCAACTTTTTTAAAAGATTGGAACTCACTCACCTGACTGAATGATTTACCTCTTTGACACTTAAATTTAAATATTACTGGGAATATATTAACAATCATTGAACTTAGGCTGTAACATGTGGGAATTAATCAGAACCTTACAACTACATTAAAATGGAAAGTAATATTGAATTTACTTGGCTTTAAAAATGGTTTCTTCTGATTTTATTTTTTAGTTTCATTTTTGAGTTGGAGTCACCTCTGCCGGCAAGGCTGGAGTGCAGTGGCATGCTCACAGCCACGGCAGCTTTGACCTGCTGGGCTCGGGCGAAACTTCTGCCTGAGCCTTCCAAGTGGCTGGAACTACAGGCATGTGCTACCATGTCCAGCTTATTTATTTATTTTTAATGTATTGTAGAGACAAGGTCTCACCAAGTTGCCCAGGCTGGTCTGGAACCCCTTAGTTTAGGAAATCCTCTCGCCTCGGCCTCCCAAAGTGCTGGGATTAAAGATTGAGTCACTTCGCCTGGCCAGTTTTTTCTGATTTTAAAACAAGCAAATGTGTACTTTATGAAAAATATAGAACATCTAGTCTATATAGAAAAATAGTCATAATCTCACCACTCAACTAGTGTCAGTATGTTGGTGTGTTTTTAAACAGCTTTTCTTCTGTTGCTATATTACCAAATTTTTGCAAACAAATTATATTAAATTTCTACTTTTTCTCTTCCTCCTTATTTTGATTCTTCTTATTCTCCTCCTTGACTCCACACCCTCTTTCATCAAAGTTCCTTTCTTGACTGTTTATTAATTAACCCATGGTGTTTTAAGTATTTTATGAGTAGTATCCAACTTACTCTGCTTGATAGTAGGAGGAATTAGTGTGGAAGATATAGTTTTCTTCCTTTTAGATTTTAGAGATGAGGGAATTAAGACTGAGTTCTTAAGCAAATTTGCCAATGCATTTAAACTCAGATTAAAACCCATTTTCTCTGACTCTGTAGACTGTCATCTTCATCCCTATCCCACTCCTTCATTTTTTTGTTTGTTGACTTTATTGAAATTCATATGATGAATACTTCTCTACATAATTAAACAAAATATTTAAAATTTATTTTGAAAAATGCATCATGGTATAGCCTGTATGCTTATTCTATTTTTAAAAATGATCTTACTTCTGTTAGCATCCTCTCAGGTGTGGTCCTGTTGAGGGTTTACTATCGTGTGTTTACCTTAGCCTGTACTATCAGGGCTAGAAGCTAACATTTGTCCATGTCTAAATCAAAGAGGATGGACTATATGGCTCCCCAAATCCAACCTTGGGAGTTTACAATGCAGGGTCATTCATCTAGGTATTAAGCAGCAAGTACCACTTGGAATAATTCTGATGTTCTCATTTTATGAAATATATTCAACATGGTATGATAGTTTTAAGAACAAAGATATAGGTGCTAATTTATTAGAATTCTATTCTTTGATGTTTGTGTTTATCAACCTCTGGGAATTCTGTCCACTCCCTATTTTATCCTTAATATAATTATGTGGACAATCTCATGAGGAAATAGTTAAGCAGGATTGAGTCACTAATGTATGTGTAAAAAATAATATGAAATACTAAATATGATCTGCTTTAATTCACAATGCAAGAATCATATTATAATAATGTTTCAATTACTACCAATAACTTTATCATAACACAATCTTAACAACTCCTTAGAGACACTTAAAAATATACATGATCATTAAAATGGGCTTTGTTTTTCTTGATGTATTCTTTAGTGAGTAAAACCAATTTGGTCACAAATTAATCTTTGAAACAACTGGGCATAATATGGAGAAAAACAGCCATGATAAAGTGCTACAATCTATCTTGTATATTTATGCATGATCCATGATGAATTGGTTGAAGAACTCTAACAGTTCTAAAATTTCAAGGATAAATACCTGTTCAACTTATATGTAACAAGCAACACATGTCAATGATGAAAATGAAAAAGTGATGCAAAAGCATAGCATTCATACTTTAAAATACACTAATGGTAGCAATAAATGGCACAGATTGTCAATGCTATCTTGCGTACTTGGGATGAAAATGCTGTAAGAGCATATAACACCACATTGAATAAAATTGTCAGGTAGAGCAGAATCTAGTCAGTTAATGAACTCTTCTAGCCTTTTTGCTTATTTTCTTGCTTGCTTGCTTGATGTTTTGTAGAATATTATATCCTACCATTATTAAAGTATTCTTCCCTTGCTTCCTTGCTGTAAGCTTCAACTTCAGCTCTGGGTGGGACACCCTCCTCCAACCTGCAATCTTTTTCCATCTTGTTAAATTTATCTTTATCTATTTTCCTCTATGCTTCACCATCTGTTCGCCCCCTGATTCTTTCTTCAGTATCTTCTTAAACCCTAGAGTATTTTGAACAGTTGTCTTTATGCCCTCTGTCTCAGTTACTCCATCAAAAACTCTCCTTACTTAGAATTTAATTTTACTTTTCATTTATTTTGACTTATTAACTGATGCCTTGGAAAGCATTCTTGGAAGCTATATATGCATACTTCCCCAAGTATGTTACCATAAAAATGCAAACAAAAAGAAACTAAGGGTCAAAAATTGTGTTTATAGGTAATTATCAGAAATCTATTGAGAAAATCAGAATTCTGCATTGCAAAATCCTTAGTATTTGAGTATCAATGACATATTAATTATTTCATAAATAAAAGATTTGGAAAGACAGCATGATGATATTGAAGCAGTTTGACTCATCCCAAAGGAGATAAAGTTGCACAGCTGGAAAAAGAACAGGATTGAAATGGATTATAGTAAGACAAATAGTAATTGCTGTGAGCTTCTGAAAAGGAACTGCATCATGCTACTCCCACACTGAGACCAAGTTCCAGATACCCTAGATAGGTTTGGAAGAATCCAAGAGTTGAGAAGACCAGTATCTTGCTTGCTAGAATGTGGTTTGGGAGGGCCAATCCACTCAAAGTCGCTTCACATTGTAACACCAGTGCAGTAGAATAGGCATAGATAAGTCAGAAATCAAAGCAAGTGAGACTGAAAGGATGCCTCTGAGCACTCTAGGCACACCTAAATTGGTATGAAAAGGACACAGAACACATGATAGCCAAGAAACTGATTGGATCTCAGTCATTTCTGGTGGTGATATGGGCATAGTGGCCAACAGACAAAAACAGACAGGATGATTAATTGTATCAACAGAAGACTCCAAAGAAGATGACAATAAATTTGTCACCTCTGATTCCTGGGTGTGACATAAACCCCTTTAAACTTGAAAGATCGTATGTCATCATGATCAACATGCTGTTGAATGCTGTAATAATTGATGCATTCACCTCATAGCTTTCTGACCATCTGAGGTGCATAGTCTTTGATGATCACTTTGTATTATGTACATGGCCGGCTCATGCCTTCTCATGTACCTTGAATCATTCTACCTCATAGATCACAAACATTGAATTACTCCTTCAAGTCACAGTATACTATTATTTCAACTTCTCTCCCCTCTTAAAATTCATCCAGTATTTATTAGCTACAACATGACAGATATTACATGAAGTTAGATTGAATAATGACTTAGTTTCTACATATCTGGAGCTTATAATTTTCTCTCCTGGGAAATGAACAGAAAACAAGTAAATAAATAAATAAATGAAATGGTAGGATTTTAAATCCTAAGGCAGAAATAAAGTTATCTGAAAAAAATTATAAGGCCAAGTTGGATAGATAGACAGTCCTTTTAGAGGAGGTGAAAATTCAAGGTAGGATCTGAAAGAAGAGATCCAGTCATACTGTTTAAGAAGAGAAATAAGAATAGAATTACAGATAGAGGGTACAGCATGCACAATGGGAAATAAGGGGAGTGGTGCTAAATAAAGTTAGTGGTCAAAGAGGATAAGGGGGAAGCCATGATAGAGATGTTATTCTAAATACAATGGAAAGGCTTTGAGTAGAGGAGGAAGGTGACCTAATTGCATTGCACAAAGTCTCACTGGCTTCTTCAGGAGATACAGAAGGGGGCAAATGGGAAGACTCCAGTGCCTCTTCCATTCCTTTTAAAACCTTAACTTTTCTTACTGGTGGCTATGGCCTCACTATCAGGTAATTCTCCCCAGCTGGCTCACGGTTCATCCTACGTGCCTTATCAATCCTTAGTCTTGATTTCACCCTTCCTCCCATTCATTTTGTTCCATTTTTCATTGCTATGTAATGAAGACCAGCCATCTAGGTCCTCAGGACACATGTCAATTTATTATGTACCCTTTCTGACTGATCAAATTTTATGGGAAGAAGCACCCATCCTCCTTTAAAAATCTCATCTCTAAATATGTGATCCTTAGATAACTATCAGACTCTCCCTTCTCATTCACATATATATACATACAGCAGACAGTATGCTTAGTGTGAAATAACCTTGAAACTAGGCTCAAGTCTTTTTCTCAGATTTTAGCAAATATTAGAACCACCTGGGAGGATTGAATAACTAAAATGTGGTACATACAGACTGTGGAATACTACAAAGCTATTAAAAAAGAACAAAATTATTTCCTTTGCCTCAACATGGATGCAGTTGAAGGTTATTATTGTAAGTGAATTAACACAGAACAGAAAACCAGATACTCCATGTTCTCACACATAAGTGAGGGCTAGACATTGGGTACTCACAAGCATAAAGATGGGAACTATAAACAGTGGGGGACTCCTAAATTAGGAATAAAAGGAAGAGGCAAGGGTTGAAAAACTACATGTTGGGTATCATGCTCACTATTTGGGTGATGGGCTCAATTGAAGCCCAAACCTCAACATCCCATTATATACCCATGTAACAAAGCTGCACATGTAATTCTGAATCTATTTTTTTAAGTGCAAGTTACCAGGTGATACGAATGCAGGTGAATAGTAGACTACATTTTGAGAAACCTAATTTTATGCTCAACTGTGCCACTGATTGTGGATACTTGAGAACAGCAAGGCACATGTCTGAGCATTCATTTGATATGAAAATGAAGTAAGTTATTATCTAAGGGTACTCTTGGTATTCACTTCTATTTTGTGTCTAGAATCTAAAAAATGCCAGAAAAAAAAGATGCAAATATAATAACACTGTAAGAAGTGTTACTAAAAATTAGCAAAAACTTATCCTTGGGTTTCCCAAAAGTAGAGATAGAAATGAAATCACGATATATTATATCGTTGTTATCAAATAAAAGGAAAGGAATTTTATCTTAGCCTAAACTCTAAGAAAAAGGTTTCTTAACTTGAGGTCCACAAGGAGAAGGAAAAGAAGTCCATGGCAAGAATTCAGGGGACCCTGAACTTGGATAACAAAACAAGCAAAACTTATATCTTTATTTCCTGTACTAACAGAAATTTATCATTTTCTTTATTTTAGGCAATTAAGCATAATTAATATTTGAGATTGTGTTACAAATAGCAATCACAGATTTTTTTATACCACATGACGCCTGTTACAAATGTCACAATCTATTGCTTACATTGATCACTATTTGGAAATGACAGTGGCTATTAAACCCTTTTCTGCATCTTGTTAGTTAATACATCAAAAGAATCACATCTATTAGCATACCACACATTTATTTAGTATTTTGAGAATTGTATTTCAATAGCTTTTTTTTTGAGTTGGGGTCTCACTCTATCACACAGGCTGGAGTGCAGTGGCATGATCATGGCTCACGACAGCCTCAAACTCCTGTGCTCAAGTGATTCTCCTGCCTCAGCCTCCTGAGGAGTTGGGACTTCAGGCATATGCTACCATGCCCAGCTAATTTATTTTTGTATAGACAAGGTCTTGCTATGTTGCCTAGGCTTCTTTCAAATTCCTGAGCTCAAATGATCCTCTCACCTCAACCTCCCAAAGTGCTGAGATTACAGGCATGAGCCACCATGCCTGACCAGTTATCTTTGTTATGTATTTATACTATATTCTTGAAAACAGTACTCTAAGAAGAGGTCCACAGGATTCACTAGACTGTTTAAGGGATCTATGAAACAAGAAAGTTTAGAAATCTCCTTGGATTTTTGTGCACTTTCTAGCTCTTCCATGATGGGGATCTAATGGGATTTTGTATTAAGGATGCTAATATGAATTTTATAGGATAATTGTGTTCTATGTAGTTTTTCCTCAACTTTTTTATAATGCTTGAGAAGTTTTGTCAGACAATTGAAATATAATCCTTAAAAAGAGAAGAGTCATTTATTGAATTTATGGATGCAACGTGAAATACTTAAAGTGGTCTGTCCATTTGTAAATGGAGAACAAGAGTTATTCAAAGCCCTTAAAAGTGATTGCTTTAAAATTTGCCAGATATTTACACTGACTGGTTAGGAGTAACAATCTAAAGTAGAAAGTGCAAGAACTTTAACAAGTTTTTTAAAATATCCTATTCTAGAGTCATGTTCTCACAGATAATATGTAGAGTGCTAAGTGTGGGGATGAGCCAGTCAGCTTGCATTCAAACTTTAGTTCAGATCTAAGGAAAGAGGATAATGTGTGAGTTTGATGTGTTGAGTCTCTTTACTTCCTAGCACTGTGATCTTAAAAATGTTACCTAAATAGGCCCTTAGTTTGCCCATCTGATTAGTGGGGAAAATAACAGCGCATACCTTACAGTGTTATTATGTGTAGTCTATCATCCTCTTAAAGTCCTTTTACCTAGTACACAGCAAGTAGTCAATAAATGTCTATTATTATTGTTGTTGTTGTTATTCTACCTCATCTATTTATGATTCATGTCTTCTAAAACTTCACAATGAATTTGAGGCTCTAACAATGAAAAACAAATATATAAATCCCAAATGTAACACATAAAGATCATGAAATCAAAAATGAAAAGTAAATAAGAATAAGTCTACAAGGCAAGTTCCCATCTGAAGAAAGCTAAAGGAATTAGGCTCCAAACCAAGATCTGTGCTCTCTGGTATCCTAAGAATCAAGACAAACACAATGGTTTATGTCACTTTCTTAGTCTAGGGAGGGTTTTTATTTAAAAGTATGTTCCATGGAGAAATAGCAAGAGAAATGTTTTGCTTTTAAAAATATATATGCTCGATATTCACAAAATTGTGGAATATGCCATAAATTCTAGGCTTTTTTTTTAGAATTCCTAGTGTAAAGAAACCTTTTCAACTAGGAATAACGATTAGTAATTCAAAAACTATGTGCCCATGAAATCCTTTAAATACAGTATCTATTAATATCCCAGATATATAGTCATTTGAACATGACTTGGATACATTTTTGTTAGAAAGCATGATTGTTTAACAGTAAGACAAATTATCAACCATTTTTATTGGTCTTACCAATAAGATGAAATAAATGTATTACTAAAATCTTGAAAAAATAGAATTAATAAATAAAATAAATAATAGTATCCAAGACATTTTTAAAACACATACAAAATTATTGGATATGCTTTAAGGCAAATAGATTTAGAGGAACATATCCCAAGTCTATTGCAATGATATGGATAATCAAACATCCTTTAGATCTGAATTTCTCAAAAATTGTTTTCACCTGAAGCATCTAAAGATGTTTTTAAAGTGCAGATTCTGATCTTATTTCTGGGATTGGGCCTGAAAATGTGCAGTTCTAACAAAATCTCAGCTGATGCTGATGCTGCTAGATTATAGAACACAATTTGAGTAGTGTGGTCTTAGTCTACTTCTCCCTTAGAGACCCTGTAATAGCCAATGTTCACATTAATAACAATTAAATGCTTAATAAGGAGTGTCTACTAATACTGTTTCACAAATGAGAAAGTAAGCTTTTCATATGTCTTTTTAAAAAATCTTTGTTTACCCATTCCTAAGAATAGAATATTACAATAAAGTTCATTTTCACAGTGAGTTAAAAAGTAAGAGATTCCAAGTAAGTTGTTTTCTAATGTTCTTACTTGATACAAAGATGGAGCTTAGAAAATGTAGAAGAATGAATGGTCAGCATGAACCTTGAACTCTGTCTACCATCAATTGTATCCTGCCAAGCTGCATCTCTCTTCTTTTCTGAAACCTCAAGTCTTCCTTCTCCCAGCTTGTTTGTGCCAGGCTCTTCCTTCTTCTGCCCTTCACAGCTAGAATCATTGATACGTTTTACTCCTGCAAGATGTGGATTGCTTACTATCTGAGGGAACCATGATAGGAGTAGGAAATTATTTACATTAGAGATGACAGTGAAACTTTTTGATACTCTTCTTCCATCAAGAAGCAGAATCTAATTCTTCTCTCCTTACAGCTGGGCTGTTCTTAGTGACTTGTCTGACAAGTAATGTACAACAAATATAATGTTATAGGTATTCCAGGGTTAGATCATTACTAGTAGGCTTAGCTTCTTTGTGGTTTTCTTAGAATACTCACTCAGAGTATGATGCTGCCATGTACGAAAACTGACTACACTGAAACTACCATGCTGGAGAAGCTATGTGTGAGCATTCTGGTTGACAATCTCTGTTGAGCTCAGCCGCTAAGCCATTCCCACAAAGTTTGGATTGATTTCTAATACAATTAGAGTTATACCAGTTAAAACTGATTTTTCATCAGAATAATTGCTAGAACGAAAAGGGAGGTTATGGTTACCAAGTAGCACTATCATCCACTCACATCTCCTTAATCCCCTAAACCATGTGTGTAACTATTTCAACCAAAATATTTGGCTACTAGTTCTTTATTCTGCAGATTCTGTTTTTTTTACTCTATCTTTACACTTTACACTTCCTCTCCACCAACACTTTTTTTTTTCAAGGCTTATTTTAATGAATTTTTTATTGATGCCCCCCGCCTTACCATTCCTTCACTCCCATCTCCAGGAAAATTTATTCTCTCCTGCTCTTGTGGTTCCTCAGTCATCTGTTCATGCATCTGATTTAAAAATTACCATTATCTGACTTGAAGTTATTGTCTGTGTATCCTCACTAGACTATACTCCTGGTTTATAGAAATCGGATATGTTTTTATGCCCTGCTACAACTAACATTATCTATTGCACATAGTGAATGTTCAATAAGCATTTGTTGAATTTGTAGCCATTGAATAGTTTATCACTTTTCAGCTACATTCATTTTTTGACTGAGTTGCACCATGGGAAACTAATTTGTGCCAAATGGGGCACATTTCAACTACTTACACTATAACTTTGTTTTCATTGATCATAGGCATCTATTTGTAGCCTCTAGGTACATTTAAACTTTAAGATAACAGGTAGATTATGTCCAAATGGTTTATAATTAATAACACTGCCAATTAAAATCACATAATTAAGATATACACACATGCCACAAACCCTCAACTAAGAGAAATAAAAGGGGATTTGAGTGGATAACTGTGATATTTGGGAATCATAGCCTTCCTTTTCCCTCCAGCAATTGTGCTGATGAAGAATCAGTCTTAGGTGGTTTCTGTAGCCAGATGTAACCAGAAAAGTCTCATTACAAAACTCACTCAACTACATTTCTGACATCTCTGGTTTGAAATATTCATATGGATTAATATGTCTAACTGAAAAGAACTCAAAATTTAAATGATCCCTTGCCTGAGAATCCTGTGGTTACCATTTAGAAAAGTCATCTGCACAGGTGATTAAATATACTCTTTGGAAAGCTATTTTGTCAAATAAAAATGTAAAGTTAAGAAGCAGGAACACTAACACTTGAAAAATAGCTGTTTCAGTAATGCTGTAATTCTGAATTTCTCCTATTTATATTAGAAAATATTTTTTCTCTTATAATTCTAACTATAGTACAATTAGAGATATTTTAAAATTAATTCTTCTGATAATTGCTTAAACAATTCAATGTAATCTGCTCATGCCCTTGACTTTTGTGGGCTTTGCTTTTTAAAAATCTCTTTGGATGACTGTCTTCGGACTAGTAGAGTTGCTTTGCCCAAAAGAACAGCAATCTGGAAGTGCCTTGGTGTTTATGTCACCTCAGGGTAGTCTTAAACTGATGACTGACTAGTATGAGAATACAAAAGGCCAGCTCCTTTGCTTCAAATTGCAACAAACAACTATAGTCTGTGTCCAGATTTTCCTGCTGAACTAGCCCGAGGCTGTGACTTTGCCTGCAATTGCTCATTGCATGACTTCTTTCCCATTCCTATTCAAAGACCCTTGCTCACTTACTGGTCATCCCTGGGAACATTTTCTTAATAAACCACTTGCATGCAAATCCTCCTCTCTGGATGGCCTTTAGGATAACCCAACCTGAAACATAGGCATTCTTCCAAATCTAGTAGTAAGAACAGTTGATTTCTATTTGAAGCCACTACACATGCAGTCATAGGGTATAGCATACCATTGAGTGGTGATGGGGATTTGCTAAGACAACCAGCATCTCTTTCCTGTTTCCATACATACAAACTCCATTCCTGTCGGGGACTATCCATCAACTTTCCACTGTGTAGCTCCCAGATGCACTAATCTCTCCTCCTCACCTCCTCCTTGAATCCAATTCTGCACAGTAATTTATTCTTTATCTTGGTTAATATCTTGTACATTGAAAGGACAGACCAAGAGTGGGAAGCCATTTTTCATCTTGTTCTTAAACCATGACACAATGATGAGAAAGTAGAAGCTATGTTTTGAAGAAATGCATACTTTAGATAAAGATTAACTCTGCCGACTTTGTCCTTTCAGAAACACAGACTTACTGATGCCAGAGGTATCTCATATTGGCAATCAAACTTGCCTAGAGTAAAGGGAACTTACAAGGCCTAAGACATCATGCATTGGGCAAGGATTGTAGAAGTCATGAAACTTGTAATTACAAAAGTTATGCAGATCGCAGGACAGGTGACCCCTCAGAGGGGGAGCAGCTGGGGATTCAATCTTCCAGTAAATTGGGCGCTATCTACAGGGAAGTCAAGGACCTCCTAAAGCTACTCTCTGGGAATGCATGGGAGATAAGGGGAGGTGCATCCTCCATTAGCTCTAAGGAATGTCATTCAGGAAGGTGCAGGAGCACTGGAATCCTTGCCATGCCCTTCTCTAGGGGCTATGTTAATATGGACAGACAATAATGGGTCTCTGTGTCTATGTCCAAGACATTTGCAGGCAGTCGATAAGGAAGTCACGGCAGTCACGTCTACCTAAATGCAACATCTCCAGGGAAAAGGATATAAGCCAGGCCTCTAGGGGGCTACAGGGCCACACTCTAACTAGAGTGTAGACCTGCCAGGGCTGCACTCATCCAGAGTGTAGACCCACTACGGGGCCACACTCACCTAGAGTGTAGGCCCACTTCCTGTCTGTGGGGAGGGAACTTTTCTTAAATAAATCTTTTCTTCTTTCACCTCTTTGTGTGTTGCGATTCTTTGCATTACTCAGATCTCTGGGTGTCAGCACGCAGCTCCAGCATGCCGGCTCTAGCGGTGCTGCATCACTCTCCACCCATTCACCTTCACCCTATCCATACCCTAACATACATATTTCCTGAGTAGAGTGGTAAAATATCTAGTGGGGATAGAGAAAAACTGAATTCTAAGTTTATCTCTTCTGTTACTCTCTAAGAACATCCAACATTTCTCCATGGGTTACTATTAGTATTTTAAATGGGACATTTGTTAACAGGGCTGAACTTTACATCGCATTATATTTATTGTATCTCGCTCTCCTCACATAGATATAAATAGCAATTACCCACAACAAATTATTTTGACTACCAAAAAGATGCCTACACCTATTTTTTTTTATTTATTTATTTATTTTTTTTTTCAGTATTTTTTATTATCATATTGTGGGGTACAGTTAAGGATTAGATGTACAAATATGCTTCGTTCAGACACCCTTGGTGATAAAAGGCCTACACCTATTTTTAAATGTTACCAAAGAAATAGTATCAACCATCTCCCACCACCTTTGAGAACTAGTAAATAAGCAATAATTTACTTCCTATTTTCCTTGACTTGAAATTATCTGCCACTATCAACTTGCCTACTTTCTTCTCTGCCCTTGCTATCATCCATGATACTCAGAGATGGGGCCATTTTAATATAGAAAGAACATTTGATCAGAGAAGAAAAAACTTCCAAACTGACATTTTTCTTTGTGATAGATGTAGAGTTTGTTTTATTTGATGGGTGAAAGTGTGTTAAACAAAATTATTATGACCTGCCCATAATTTAAATGAGGTACTCAATGAATATGAGATAATAAAGATTGGTTTCAATTTAATTAGACATTTGAACTTAATAGCACATTTAGTAATACACTTAAAATGATAACAATAAATCCTTTTACTAATAGGAGTTAAATATTAGATTTACTGCTCCATGTTTTTAATAACGCAATGTTGAACCAATTATGTGAATCTTTAACTTCAATAAAATGTTAGGGTCCACACCTGTAGTTCTAAGGAGGTTTTGATTACTCTTATAATCCATTCATACAAATTACTAAGTTAGCATCACAGAGCATAATATGGTTTTTCCATAGTAGTATTGTAAAACAAGTGTGGGTATCTTCATTTATTACTTTATAAATCTCCAATATGGCTGTGAGTTATTATACCAATGGTTCAATTTGATGATAGAGTTTTATTGACTTTTATATAATATAAAAAGCTACTTTGGATAATGAAAATAAGGCAGCAAGATTGGGCAAAATAAATCTGCAGTGGTAATATAAACTTCCAAATCTATCCCTAATGGCATGTTATCCATGTGTATTAAGTCTCTTAATTCCTGCATATCTTACAGGTGTTCTCCCTATACCTCTTGTAGCAGAAGAATAACTGAAAAATCTATTATCTTCCTTTGGAGAAAAATTTGAAAAGAAGAAGGGCATTCAGGTGGAGATGGTATTCATTAATGCCAGTGACTATGGCAGACCCATATTAGGCCTGTGGGAACCCTGTGGTGATAAAGAACATTGGGGGAGGAAGGGTCACCATTTACATATGGACACATGACCCTCATCACAGCTTGTGTTGCTTATTTACCAGTTTGACTTTGAGCTCCCCAAAAGGTCAGACAACTTCTGCTGCAAACTCCTGAATCCACCTATAAATTATCAAATTTTGCTTCCTATTTTATGAAATTCCTGTGTAAAGATTACCATTAATATTTGTCTTTGTTAACACTAGTTGTTAACACCTGATAGTGGTTTATTGAACAGATATTTATTGAGTGAATGAATAGCAGTTAGTGTTTAAAATATATTTTAATTTAACGTAAATTAATGTATGTTACATATTTAGAAACAAATATTATTTGATGAACTTCACTGTTTTATTTTGCTTTTTTTTTTGTAGATTAATTCCTGATATTGGTCTTCTTTTCCAGTTCAACAATCTGAATATGGTATGGTAACATAAAAAGAATGCTCAGCTGGATATTAAGACCTTCAGTTTCTACTTCTATTTCCTCTACCAAACAGCCACGTCATCCTGTCATTTAACTTAATTCTGAGAGGGCTTCATTTCCACATCTATGTAAAGAAAGAATGCAAAGATGTTTTTGCATGTATCTCAACAGTCACACCTTTGTTCAGGCATTCCTCTACTCCCATTTGAACAGATATTAGCCTCCTAAGTGACCTTCCCACTGTATTCTCCACACACACATTCTGTTCTGCATACTGCCACTGAATGTATCTTCCTAAAATGTAAAACACAATCCTAAAAATATATTGCTTTTTAAAACACATTCATCTCCATTGAGGGATATATCATTCATCCACATTCCATCCAAGTCCATCTTTCTTGTTTGCTTTTCAATTGGTTGCCAATTGCCAGTTCCACCACATCTCCACTGCAGTCATGTCAAACTACTCACTGGTTCCTGAGTACAATTGGTTCATGATTTCACAATCCCCAGCATTTTCCTTATCAGCTAATAGATTAAAAGCTCCAACAGGGCAAACATGTCTTTTTTAGCTTAGTATTCTTAACATCTAACAGATTGTCTGCATACGGAATGAGTTTGATAAATGTTTGGGAAAAGATGGACTTGAATGGCCTGATAAACCCTTGCTTATATGAAAGTCCGCTTATTCTCAAGGTTAGAGTTATTATCAATTTCTACCCCAACCCATCCTCAGTCAAGCAAAGGTGGTCTCTTCTTTGTACCCCCATAGCACACTGCAAATACCCCTGTGGCATTACATATTATATAGTCTTGTAATTGCCTTTCAAATATTTATTTTTCCCATTCGTCAACTCCTAACTCAGTGCCAAGTATATGGTAGAAACCCAATCAAAACTGATTGAGTTAAATAGACTAAGACTCCTTTCACCCACGAAATTGGATGATTCTACACAATTATTTTTTTTTAAAGCTGAAGAGCATAGAGTGAATTACTTATGAATAAAAACTGGTATTAAGCAGAACCATAAAGGCAATTGGCAAAACATATTAGTATAAGTACAGCTAGGCATGGTAGATGTCAGTGTCAGTCTACCTTTGGAACTGTATGAGCTAATGGAGCCTATAAGACAATCTGAGCATTTACTAAAATTCTTCTTCTTTGAAGTTACTTCTAAATAATGCAATTGAAGCAAAAGAATTTTAGCTAACTTGACTTACCTTGGCTCTAGAATATTTTAAATCTAGCATTCCAAATAGTTCTTAAAGCAATTTGGAACCTTTTTTTTTTGGTTTATTTATTTATTTATTTGTAGAGAGAACACAATTACTATTTCTGAGTCCATTTACCCATTTATTAGTAATTATATTTTTAAACAATGTTAGGATATTATCTTTAAAACTATTTGATGTTCAATATTTGAACTATTGCTCTCGGTGAAATAATATCCTTTATTATCACCAGAGAAAATATTTAACACTCTCAGAAATAAGTTAAATGTGTATAAGTTAAACAAGTCTACAATGTCCAAATGTTCAATAGTTGGCAGCAATTATTACTTGTTAGGTCATAAATCATACCTTTGAAAAACTTTTCTTTATGAGGACAAAGTAACTAACTTTGCAAAAATGAAGGAGCTATAAGAAAAATCACATTTTAATAGAAACATAAGATGCTTTTCTATCACCTTACATTAAACATTGTTCTTGCTCATTTTTAGTCTTTGTCAGTGTGAATATTTCATAATTACTTTCTTTTCCAGATTTTTTATCAAATATTAGCATTTGCATTGATTATTTAGACATTTTATTTTTCTCAGAATCACACAAACCTATCCTTCTAAACTCTACCTTATGATGCTAAGGCTCAAACTCTGCAACCCATATTTCTGCTTTGCTGACTGACCTCCTGTTAGGATCTGGCAGCAGGGAGCACCAGAGGGAGACTGCAAGCCAGGAGGGAGACAGTATTTACTCATTTACACTTCGTTTCCTTGGACTTACTGTCCCTATTATCAGTATCCCAGGCTTGCTTCTTCATGCCTGCAGCAGCACTTTTTAGTAACAGCTATTGAATCCAGCCTGAGTTTTGTTTCTCAAAACTTACAGAATCAGTTTCATTACACTCTTGCTGCAGAAATATCCACACTAACTGACTGGGAGAGATCTGGGACTCAGTTTCACTGGGTTCTTTCTTCTGTCTCAGAGACACCAGCACCAGCCAAGCAGTGGACCCTGAATCGGAAGGTTAAGCTGTAGCTCTGTAAAGTCCCTCCTCCAAGCTTCTAAGTGTTAATCATTTCAATATTTTCTTTTTGTTTGTCCAGTCCTAGAAGTGGTAGCTACTTCCTGGAGTCACTGTATCTCTTCTTGTTTTCATTTTCAGTTTTTGAATACCTAGATCACAATCCCTCATATTAAATTGTTTTTTTGCTAAAATACCTGGAGTGGATTTTGTCTGTTAACTTGACCCTGACTGACGCACCATTCCAAACCCAAAACTTGAATATATCACAATAGAAACAGAGAAGTATGTTATGGGTCTGCATTTAGTGGGTAAGAATGATTTCTCGTATACTTTCAAATGCCACATATTATGTTCCAGGGTTGTTTTCCATTATTTTTGTAATATAAACATATTAATGATGTACTTAGATAGATATGGAGATATTTAAGCCTGGATATATTTAAGCATGTAGACAAGCTATATTTATATATGCATTCTCTCTCTGTAAGTGGGACTAAGTTGATTTGGAACCAAACTTTTAAAAAAAAATTCTAACCATAGACAGTTGAATGGAATCTTGCTCTGTAATTTTCCAAAGTCAACATAAATAGTAAAATTAAAATGTGGTCAAAGTCAACCTAGAAAATCCGTACACCATACATATCATGCACATGGCTGAGCTTTAAATATTACAGTCATCTCCTGTACATCAGTGTTGGAAACACTGAGCTAAATACAAAGAACAAAACGCCAGTATGTACGCAGCTTTCCTAACATGAAAACTTTCCTGCCTCTAAAGTAAGCCCTAAGGTGTTTTGCCTACCTGCAGGGTTTTCTACATTAATTCTTAGTAGTACACATAATCCAGGATAACACTTTTAATAAATATGCTTGTTTAAAAAATGAATGGGAACAGTATGGAACAGTCCTCACTTTAGCATGTACATTAATTGAGTCTCTTCTACTGTGAGTCTATCCATACTGTCTTAGTCATAAAGATGAAAGAACCAAGAGGAATCTAAATAAATCAGAAAGAGAAATTCTGTTTAGAATATTGCTCTTATATTTCATATACATGTCTGAAGTTTGATCACAAAAATCAATTTTAGTCAGTGAATGTCAATTTCATAACTTATTTATTAAATATACAATACACTGAAATCTGAATTTTCTATTGCTGCCATTTCTTATTTGGACACCAGCAATTGCTTCCTTCTTACTCATTTTTAAAGTATAATTCCTGATATGAGCTGGCACTATTCCAATAATTCTTTTATTTAATTATGGAACTTTCTTTTACAAAAATCACCATTCCAGAGTTAATATGCTACCAGCTTTTTACAAATTAAATTTGTTGCTAGAAAATGGTCTCCATTGTATCTTAAATTGATGCTCTTAAAAATATATCCTTTTCTATAATACTTCTAATATTACTTTTCTGTAAGTGTTCTGTAGAGGAGCTTGAAATAAATTCAGCATATCTAATAAAGAAGCAAGTAACAGAGAAGCACATAGTTTTTTGGTTGTGAACTACTGCACTCTATGTTGCTGTTTTTCCATGACCAATACATACAAAGTTACTTAAATTCACCATCCCCACTATGCCCACTGTCACCTATTCCAGGACAGGCTTGGCCTCAGACTGAGGAACTTAAGTTTTCCACTCTTTTAGTTATATAAGTTGAGAACAAGGCAAAATTGCTGCTGGTCCAACAGTTCTTTGTATAAACTAGACTCTTGCCTGAATTTTTGTGATCCAGTTTCACTTTTTGTGTTCAATATATTCTCACTTCTAAGACTAGGACCCTTGAACTAAGTCTTTAGAATTAAGTTCCACAAAGAGGGCAGAAACCTTATTTGTCTTGCTCACTGCTTTAATGCCAGCACTCAGTGATTCTTCAGTGCCTGGTCACTTCTCTCTAGAGGTAATCAGCAGAGGTTGCTTGAATGACTGAATGGATGAATGAAACTCAGTTTGATATCTTAATAGTAATTATTGTGTTTCTATCCCAAAACTCTTTGTTGTTTCATTAATGCCTCTTGAAGTCTAGAGTATAAAATCCTAAATCCCATGCCCATAGCTGGTTCTCTATCATCTGCTGATGGAATCCCTGGTATAGGATACCTAACTCTGACCAATAATTCCTTACTTTTTTGTGTTGCTTTTGTGTTGTTCATCTGCTAAAGACTGCACTTCCTTCTGAGTTTTAGCCTTAGCATCTGTTCACCTGTCTAGATTTCTTTTTGCTCTTTGAGTTTTTCTTAATATGCATTTGTATTCTCCAGATCCTGACGATTCCTTTGCCATCAGCATCCTGACTAGACCAATATCACATGTCATAACCAGAGAGTTGGGAATAAAAGAAAGTATTGCATTCTTGGTATTACAGGCAAAGGAATGAAGCCAGCCAGGACAAGGTATGAGATTCTTGACCCAAAAAATGGCAGGGGGATATAGGAAAGTGATTCAGCTAAAGAGACTTTTTTTAGTGGTTCGGTCTTTACAGACAGGAGCAACTAAAAGAATTTGTCCTTGTCACTAAGCTGGAGATAAACTTAGCTAACATCTAGGGAACGCAACAGGCCCAATGGCAATTCCAGATATATTTAACATAATGATTTCCAATCAGGTAGACAAAAAATAAGAGAAAGTTGTGGAAGACAGTTAAGTGGCAAGAAAATAAATGATTAATTAGATAATGTAAAATCAATTAAAGTAAAATCAAGAGTTACCTTTATTGAGCCCTTTCTATGTGCCAGATACTTTATATATATCATTTTATTTAATATTCTCCCCCCCAAAATTCATAAGGGCAATGATATTAATCAACACTCTTTTTACAAATGAGGAGTTTGAAGGAAAACTAGAATAAGTTGCCCAAAGTCCTAAAACTGACAGATGTTGTTACCAGAATTTGAACAAAGTCCATGTGGTAACATAGGCAGGTCAATTATCGACTAAGCTGCATTCTACTCTCTGCAACTCTAAACTTTACCAATACATTGTGGAAATTACATTTCATATACTTGTTCTCCTCAGTCTATTACCAAAGTGAAAGGAGGAACCCTGAGAAACTTAGAATAAACTTAGAATAAACGTAGTTCACATTTTGCCTCAGCATAACCATTTTTGCTTAGACTGACATGCGTTGAATCTAGCACAGGTTAGACATGGACAGATACATTTCCAATAGGCAGGTTTTAGGAAGCATTCAGACAGAACAAGCTGGCAGCCTATTCCACCCCCTCTGCAAATCTCCATCAGATGCAAGACAAGGACAGCCCAACCTTTCAATTCATGGTTTAGCATAATAATCTCTAAGAAACTTTCAGGTTTCTTGTCAAAGACTGAAGGTCAAAGATCACTCCTTAGCTGGCCAAACCATAGAAATGATAATAAGACCACCTTTTTGCTAAGGAGCTTGTGGACTGAAAATGCCTGACAGGTCTCTTGCAGGAAAAACCCTCCCCTTGTTTCCTCCTATTCAGTCAACCACTATAGCAGCAATCCATCACCTGAAGTCAGTATTTGCGTTTACCTGACCCTTTGTGATGACATGGAGCAGACCACCACCCAATCACCTTGGTGACCTTCCCCCATGAAAGGGAAGGATTAAAATGACTCAACCATGAGCAACCAGTGGCCATTGCCTTGGTGGGGCCATGTGCTCTTTGATGGCCAGCCCATATTTCCCGGCTTTAACTACCCACCCCCCCACCTTGGAGAGGTGAATTTCCTCCTTCTGTCTCTAATTTACTTTCTAAATAAACTATATTTTCTAATCTAACTTCTGTGTAATTCTTTGCATCTTTCATGCAGCATTGAATTGCACACCAGACAACCACACCCCCAGTGGGCCTGACCTAATATTTTTGGAGGCCTCAGCAAGATCTAACACATAGAGTACACTAGCTTCAAACAAGCAATAAGGAATTGTTCTTTTAAGTGACTCTTCACCTCAAAATTATAAGTACAGAAAGTGTGAAAACAAACATTGAACAAACCAAATGCGGGGAGTATATCTACCACTATTGCCTTTATGTATTTTCAGGATGCGAACTTTATCTACAGCTTAGTGACAAGGATAAATTATTTTAGTTGGTCCTGAATTTCAGCTTGCCCTTTAGCTTTATGGCACATATTTAACTGTATTTATACCCATGTCTGAACAACTGCTGTTTTAGAAAGTCATATATTTAAAGTCAAGGGATATGCTCTTGTGACTAGATTTGTAGGGATCCTAGCCTAGCGCCACTCAAATGCATTCAATTACTAAAAAATATTTCTTGATAATGATGCTAATCTGTTCAGAGTCAAAGGTCCATAAAGAGAGAATATCTTCTAAGGGTTAAGATGTGCTATTCTCATTAACCGAACAAACTAGAATGAATTTAATCACAGCAGTCAAGGGAAGCTACTGCATCATTCTAAGACAAATTAGAGATATTGCACCCCTGTGGTGTAACCTTTGGTTTCGATTAGAGGTTTCAGGCTGCTTCCTATTGCTGGATGCAAAATATTCAGACTACTAAAAAGAATGGAAGGTAAGTTTATGACTTTGCATCTCAGAACTGCACCACTGAAATTGTAAAGTCTATAGCTTTTAAGAGGAAGTAGAAAAAAACAGTCAATCATTATTATTTTCATAAAAATTAAGTATACCAATTGCATATAAATATAAAGAAAATACAATAATTACATTTAAGATGATTCAGGAGATAAACTATTGGTGTAACTAATCATATTATTACTAAATCTCAGGCAAACTATATTAAGCTAAAACTACTTGCCTGCCTTCAAAAATATATATGAAAGTCAGTTATCAGTTAAAAACTAGAAAATATTGTTAAATGAAAGGAACCTTCCATGTATTGAAATTCCTGTATTGGAGAATTATAAAACAAAAATATAATATTGTTTTTCTGGTGCATCACATAACATGTGGAAATAAAATTTGAGGGTTTAGAAAACAGTATTTCAGTATTTCTTTAACAATTTTAAATGTCTGTGTGGTATCCATAATTGTTTCCCTTGAGAAAAACAACTTTCATTTCAGGTAGTACAGGCGTGCACGCACACACACACACACACACACACACACACACACACACACACTGTTTTCTTCCTCCTTTTTGTCTCTCTCTCTCTCTTAGAATTTGGCCTCCAGGAATATATTATTTAAAATAAAACTAACATTCTTGTTATATATGTCTTAGTCTATAATCAAACTGAATGCAATTCAGCACATACAGAATTCAAAATAAATTAACCTAATAAAAATGCAAAAATGACTGTATACCAACATATAAAGATAAAAGTATACCTATATTTTATATAGTATATATTACATTATGCATACATATACAAAATATGCATTACCTATTTATATGTAACAATTACAAAGTATGTATCAAATGCCACCTGGCAGCTTCCCTAGAATATAAAAATATTTTATCATTCTGTATATTAACTCATGAAGTCTGTATTATTTTTAAATCATGCTAAGATTGTTGTTATCTTCAAATTTTAATATCTCACATGTCCAATTTTAGTTACACAAAGTGGTTTATAAAATAGAGACATTTTACACACTCAATTTTATGTGCCAATTTAGACGTCCTTATAAGCTTCTTGGAGGGCAATGTAAATTGGTAAAAACAATTTTGGTAAGTATTTTTTTTATATATATAAAGAATTTTTTAAAAGAAAAGTTAATATCTTTTGACAATAATTTTATAATTTTAATTCCTGGAAGCTGTCTAAAGGAAAAAAAATTTTTTTTCAACCAGATTATTGAGAATAACAAAGAAAAAAAAATAGTCTAAATGCCTAACTTTAACAGAATATTTCAGAAAATCAATGCACATTCAAACAATAGTATGGTATGTAACTACTTAGAGTGAGTCTATAATAACCTAAAAGTACTTATGTGTTAGCAAAAATAAAGAATAAAATATTATCAATATAGCATAATCACAGCTAAATAAACAAATAAGAAAATAAAGAAAAAATAATTTCAGTTAAAAAGAAATTTGAAATATGCCAAAATGACAATAATGACTTTTCATGAAAAGCAAGAAGATGGTTGATGTTTATGACTTACTTTCTTTTCCTTTTCCCCATCTAATTCTGAATAATAAATATGTATTACTTTAACAATTAGACCTTTATTTCTCATCATATACAAAAATCAACTCAAAATAGATTAAATACATAAATGTAAGACTTGAAACTGTAAAACTACTAGAAGAACATATAGAAGAAAATCTCCATGGCATTGTTGTGGGCAAGGATTTTCTGGGCATGATCCTCAAAGCACAGGCAACAAAAGCAAAAACAGATAAATGAGATTGCATCAAACTAAAAAGCCTCTGCACAGCTATGGGAAAAAAATTCACAGAATGAAGAGGTAACTCATGGAGTGGGAAAAACATATTGGCACACCATTCACCTGAATGGGGGTTAATATCAAAAGGAAATAGGAGCACAAACAACTCAATAGTAATAAAATAAGAAACCCGATTAAAAAATGGAGAAAGGAGCCGAACAGACATTTCTCAAAAGAAGACATATAGCAGATTTGTCTTACAAGAAATATAGCTTTTCAAGATGAACTAAGGGATAGTAAAAGATAACTTGAATTCATGTGATGAAATAAAGAACAAAAGTAAAGGAAACAAAGGAAGCAAATATTTTCAAAAAGTACAAATGTATTTTGTGTTTAATATTTGTCTGTTTTAAAATACAATACATAAAGAAATGATAAAAAAAAGAAGACATACAATGTCTCAGAGAAATGCAGATCAAAACTACAATGATACATTACCTCCCACGTGTCAGAGTGGCTTAAAAAAGACAAAGGATAACAAGCGTCAATGGGGAAGTGAAAAAAAGGGAATCTTTGCATAAGGTTGATGGGAATGTAAATGGTATAGCCATTATGCAAAATAGAAGTTCAAAACAAATTAAAATAGATATATCATATGATCCAGCAATCCCACTATTGGCTATGTAGTCAAAAGAAAAGAAATCAGTATGTCAAAGAAATATCTACACTCCCATGTTTACTGTAGCATTATTCACATTAACCAAGATATAAAATCAACTCGAGTGTCCATCAATGGATGAAAGGATTAAAAAATGTGGAACACATACACAATGGCATGCTATTCAGTCTTAAGGAAAAAAAATAGAAATGTAATTTGTGACAACATGGGTGAACTTGGAGGATTTGGGGATTTTCAAGAATCTGAAGAATTTTTTTTCTTTTTTTGTAAAAAATGTGAAACATCTAAGCAATTCTCTCTATCTTTGAGCCTAGATACTATTTTCCTGGACTGCATGTAGAAGGTAAGGTGAAGGAGAAACACTAGTGTTAGACAGGAGTGTGTTCCTGACAGAAAGGGATGGTGAAAAAAAAAAAATACCACCACCAACAACAGATAAGTTTCAGGGAATCCAAGTGCAGAAGTAACTGGAACCCATTCCCAATTCCTGCCCAAAAATACAAGACTCCAGTCCCAGGTTAGAATGTTGCACAGTGTGTCTGAGCAGATGGGAATGAGCTGGCCACTCAGTACCTGTGCACTTCGGCAGGATAGAGGGCGTAGTAGAATAATTTCCTACATTCCTACAGCAAACACAACACTCAATGAGTTTTCAAAGGATTAAGAATGAGAAGGAAACAATTATGTTTCTTGTCCCCACAGAGGTATTAAAGAGGCTAGGGGCTTCAAAACACAGATGAAGTTCCCTATGGAATGAATAGCACACAGGATCAGGTAAGCCACACCTGTCTTCAAATCTCGGCACTCTATCAGGTCCCCTCCAAAAATTTAAGATAAAATCCCAGAGAAAAGTGGAGCATGACCATCATAAATTGGCTAAGATAAAATGTGCAGGTTCTACCAGATAGAATCTTAATATATACATTAAGTTCAGATTCAAGAAAATGCAACTTACTGAGATTCATTGCCATTGCATGTTGGGGCTTAGTTGGGATTCTTAGAAACCCCATTTAGCACGTAAATTGCAAAGCAACCCAGTATCAAATCACAGACAAGTAGAAGAGCCAAATCATCTTGAGACAGAAAGCCTGTGATCCTGAGAGTGAAGCAGCCAGCAAATGCGAAGTGGACACTCAGAAGTCATAATAGTTTCTGAAATTGTAGAGCACTATGATGAGACTGTTTTAGAGTACTGTAGACTGCTTTACATGTTCTGGATAGTTCTATAGGTCTTGGCAGAAGAATAAAATAGTGAACTTGTAGTATTCTGGCGATGAAGTTAACCTCGGACTGAGTTTCCAAAACGATTAATTTTTTTTCAGAAAGCAGGAAGGGCAAGTCTATTGGCACTAGCCACAGGTAGATATGAAGAGAGGGAACCCATTATTTGGAAACAGTCACATCTTTAATCTGTCATAAATGGTGATGTCTGGAGCACAAGTGAGAGACTATGCCCTGTAGCAAGAGTCTAGTTTTTTTTTTTTCAGTCCCACTCCAAGGGAAAAACATTTCAAGAGCAACTGTTTTAATTAAAAAAAAAAAAAAGAAAGAAAAGTACCGGCACCTTAATTTTTCTTTGATAGTAAAAAGACCGAACATCCCCACATTGTTTGGGAAATCCAAGAAAACAGAGAATGCT
Source organism: Tarsius wallacei (assembly GCA_963574415.1). NCBI lineage: Eukaryota > Metazoa > Chordata > Mammalia > Primates > Tarsiidae > Tarsius > Tarsius wallacei. The sequence continues at coordinate 28,452 of CAUYQG010079952.1, forward strand.
TTTCATAAGCGGGAGCTATGTTGTCCGATAAGGTAGCCACTAGTCATGTGTGGCAATTCAGCACTTGAAATGTGACTAGCACGACTGAAGAAGTAAAATTTTCATTTTGTTTAAATTTGCTTAATTTTAAATTTGAAACTGAAACAATGCAAAATATCTTTTCATTAACCACAACTTTATTGGTTTGGGAAGGTAATGTTTTATTTGACCCATGAAAATATGGTGTCTCCATGAAATCAGTTTTAAGAGGGGAATTCATATATCTACAAGCACACATCAAGAAAATGGAAAGATCACAAGTGCAGAGCCTAACAAATCACCTAAAGGAGCTAGAAAGAGAAGACCACCAAAACCCCAACTTTAGCAGAAGAATCCAAATCACAAAAATAAGAGCCCAAATACGGGACATTGAGGACAAAAATATAATAGAAAGCATCAACAAAACAAAAAGTTGGTTCTTTGAAAGAATTAACAAGATTGATGGGCCCCTAGCCAGAATGACCAAGAAAAAGAGAGAAAAAGCCCAAATAAACACAATCAGAAATACAAATGATCAAATCACAACTGACCCCAAAGAAATACAAAAGATTATCAGAGATTACTATGTACACCTATATGGAAAGAAACTTGATAGCCTAGATGAAATGGAGGACTTTCTGACATCACACCTCCCCAGGTTAAAACAAGAAGACATTGAGACACTAAATAGACCAATAACAACCCAGGAAATTGACTCTGTCATACAAAGGCTACCTACCAAAAAAAGCTCTGGACCAGATGACTTTCCATCAGAATTCTACAAAACATATAAGGAGGAGCTGATACCAATCCTACTGAAAGTATTCCAGGCAATTGAGAAAGATGGAATTCTCCCCAAATCATTTTACAAAGCTCACATCACACTGATACCGAAACAGGGTAAAGATCCAACAAAGAAAGAGAACTATAGGCCAATATCCCTTATGAACATAGATGCCAAATTCCTCAACTAGATTCTAGCAAATTGGATCCCAAAACACATCTCAAAAATCATCCACCATGACCAAGTAGGCGTCATCCCCGGGATGCAGGGCTGGTTCAACATTCGCAAGACCATAAATGTCATTAAATACATCAACAGATGTGAAAACAAGAACCACATGATTATCTCATTAGATGCAGAAAAAGCTTTTGATAAAATCCAGCATCCTTCTTGATAAAAACCCTCAAACACCTAGGTATAGAAGGAACATATCTCAAAATAGTAAGTGCCATCTATGACAAACCGACAGCTAACATATTGCTAAACGGGCAGAAACTAAAAACATATCCCCTGAAAACTGGAACAAGACAAGGCTGCCCACTCTCACCCCTCTTGTTGAATATTGTGTTGGAATTCCTAGCTCGAGTAACTAGACAAGAAAAGGCCATCAGGGGTATCAAATAGGAAAAGAATAAGTCAAGTTATCCCTCTTTGCTGATGATATGATCCTATACCTTGAAAATCCAAGAGAATCTGTCCAAAACCTGCTTGCACTGTTAAAGGACTTTGGCAAAGTCTCAAGGTACAAAATAAATGTGCAAAAGACAGTTGCATTCCTTTACACCGACAACAAGCAGGCAGAGATCCAAATAAAAAGCACAATCCCATTCACAATAGCCACCAAAAAAATGAAATACCTCGGCATATTCCTAACTAGAGAAGTGAAAGACCTTTACAATGAGAATTACAAAACACTGCTCAAAGAAATCCAAGAAGACATAAACAAATGGAAAAATGTCCCATGCTCATGGATAGAAAGAATCAACATTGTTAATATGTCCATCCTACCAAAGGCAATCTACAGATTCAACACAATCCCCATTAAGTTACCAACATCATTCTTCTCAGACCTGGACATGATAATACAGAAATTTATATGGAAACAAAAATGACTACGAATAGCCAAAACAATCCTTAGTTAATGAAACAAAGCAGGAGGTATCACACTTCCAGACTTCAAACTTTACTATAAGGCTACAGTAATCAAAACAGCCTGGTATTGGTACAAGAATAGGCATATAGACCAATGGAACAGGATAGAGATTCTGGAAGCAAAGCCTCAATTCCTGAACCAACTCATCTTTGACAAAGCCTCCAACGACAACCACTGGGGAGAGGAGAACCTATTCAGTAAATGGTGCTGGGAAAACTGGCTGAACACATGAAGAAGATTGAAACAGGACTCCTACCTATCATCATACACAAAAATTAACTCTAAATGGATCAAAGACCTCAAACTGTATGAACTTTAGAAAATGCAGGAGACACTCTTATTGAAGTTGGAACTGGCAACCAATTCCTAATCAAAATCTGAAGTGCCCAGGCCAAAAGAGATAAGATAGACAAGTGGGACCTCATCAAACTGACAAGCTTCTGCAAAGCCAAAGAAACCATCAAGAGAGCAGAGAGACAGCCCACAGAATGGGAAAATATATTTGCCAACTGTATATCTGACAAAGGCCTAACATCTAGGATCTCAAGGAACTCAAATGCGCCAAAAAGAGAAAAACAAACAGCCCCATTAAAAAGTGGGCAAAGACATGAATAAACACTTCTCAGCCAACAGACTCAGCTGCAATCATCATGGGAGAAATGCAAATCAAAACCACACTGAGATAACACCTAGCCCCAGTAAGAATGGACATCATTAATAAAACAAACAACAGATGCTGGTGAGGATGTGGAGAAAAAGGAACGCTTCTACACTGTTGTGGGAATGCAAACTAGTGCAACCTCTCTGGAAGACAGTGTGGCGATTCCTGAAAGAACTAGAAATTGACCTTCTGTATGATCCAGCAATTCCCCTACTGGGAATATACCCGGAGAAACTCAAATCATTCTATAAAAAAGACACGTGCACACATATGTTTGTTGCAGCTCTTTTCACAATAGCAAAAACATGGAACCAACCATGTTGCCCATCGAAGCTGGACTGGATTAAAAAAATGTGGTACGTATATACAATGGAATATTATGCAGCCATAAGGAAAGACAAACATATGGATTTTGCAGCCACTTGGTTGGATTTAGAGTCGATCATACTCAGTGATCTATCACAGAAACAAAGAACAGAGTACCATAGGTTCTCACTCATAAGCGGACCTTGAACAATTATAATACTATAAGAAGGGGATTGACAGTAGTGGGAAACTGTCAGGGCAGGGGGGATGGGATTGGGAGTTGAGGGAAACTGCTATGGGACGGAGGGGCATACCTCATCAACAAGGGTACCTGCATAATCAACATTTGTATACCTATCCCTGAATTGTACCCCACATCTTTATAATAAAAAAGAAAATAAACATCATGATATCAAAAAACAAACAAAAAACTATATTCCCCACTTTACTCATTTGATCTGTGCTGTCCCCCTGAGAGTTAGACACTGTCCACACAGGATCACATCTCTTACCACTTTTCCTTGATGGAGTCAAACTTTATTCCTGGGCCCTAAGTAGGTGAAAGGGCAATCTAAACTTGTGGACCAGCTAGGATATAGAACACCGTCCAAGGAGCGGAGTCCTATTACTTTCCAAGGCAGTCAGCAACACTGGTGGTAGAAAGGAGGGTCAGGGAAATAATGCTTATAGAACCTGCTGAAGACTTGAAAGAGCAGAGCACAGTTGGCATTCACAGAGCTATTTTAAAAGAGAAAACACAACTGCTAAAGGGGTGTGTGGAAGCAACTCTGTTTGCCTTCACCTCTAAGGAAACTATAGTGTCTTCATTTTTCACCGTGAATTAGCCTAAAAAGCCTTCCTCCCCCTTCTCAAAGGTCAGCCTCACTTCAGGCACATAAAGGCTGGGTGTAGGGGCTCACACCTATAACCCCAGCACTTTGGGAGGGTGAGGTGGGGGGATTGCTTGAGGCCAGGAGTTCGAGGCTGCAGTGAGCTATGATCATGCCACTATACTCCAGCCTGGGCAACAGAGCAAGACCTCATCTCTAAAAAAATAAAAATAAAATTTAAGATTTAAAAAAAAGAAAGGATCATACACTCCAAACTACTAAGGTACTTCACTGGATTGCCACCACTCTTCTTCCTCCTAAATGAATATATGTTTTTCTCCAATATGATTATAATAACCTTGAAGACAAGGCCTGTACCTTACACTTCCCTTATAATTCACTTCCACACTTTCCATTCCCAGCAAAGCCTGCATCTGTTCAGTGACACAAACAATCTGCTCTTAAAAAATAACTAGCTAAAAAAAGGAATGATGCTGTGGAATGGCATGGTGTTTACTAGCAGATTCATGGTTATTTTATTTATAAAAATTCCCAGACTTCTTTGGTCAGTTACCCTTATGGTACAACAGAAAACATTTTTTTTCCCCAAGTAATTTGTGAGCCCAAACAGACTGGTTTCCCTAGTTTCACAGATAGAAAGTCAGATGTTAATTTGAACCAATCAGATGCTAGTACAGTACTGCTAGGAATAGATGCAAAGAAACATTATCCCTATCTCTCCCTTTAATCATTAGCTTGTCCTCTTTCTTAGTCTAATCCCCTTGATCATGAGTCAGGAATCTTTCCAAGAATAATGTCCAAACTTCTGCCACTGTTCCTCCCTGAGGCAACGGTCAGAGTGTGATTAACTTCTGAGGAGGAGGCAGGGGAAGTAACTTCTATTACTTCTTGGACATAGTAGCTTGGGGGTCAAGAGAAGAAATCAATTTTTTCCAGAGAGTGAGACTGGGAGGAACTTTCAATTGTGGCAACAAAGAGACCCTCACAACAGCAAAACTTATCCCAGGTACTGAATTTGGCTGTTCACTTACCAAGACTGCACTTAGGATATCTTAGGAAGTCAACAATTCCTAACTTGATCCTGTCCTAGAGAAGAAGAATGGTGTAATGGTAAAAGCATAGAATTTGGACGTAGCCCAATATACTTAACTGAGTCTATAGTTAGCATATTGGCACACCTACTAAAAAAATGAAAGGCCAGACATTGTGGCTCATGCTTGTAGTCCCAGCACTTTGGGAGGCCAAGGCAAAACAATTGCTTGAGTCCAGAAGTTCAAGACCAGTCGGGGCAACATAGAAAGATCTCAACTCTACAAAAATTTTTAAAAACTTAGCCAGGCTTAGTGGCACGCACCTGTATTCCCAGCTACTCAGGAGGCTGAAGTGGAAGGATTGCCTGAGCCCAGGAGGTCGAGACTGTGGTGAGCCATGACTGTGCCACTGCATTCCAGCATAGGCAACACAGTGAGGCTCCAAGTCAAAAAAACAAAAAAAAAAAACAAAAAACAAAACAAAACAAAAAAACCCTTAAGCGCTATAACTGTAATCATTTATCTTCAGAAGTTTCTTCCTTTTAAAAAATTGTGAAATACACATACACAAATTTTGGGTTCACGGCAAAAATGAAAGTAAGGTGCAGAGATATATCATATAATTCCTGCACCCACACATGTAAAGCTTTCCTGTTATCAACGTCTCCTATCAGAGTGGTACATGTTACAACTGATGAACCTATATTGATATATCATTATTATTCAAAGTCCATAGTTTACATTAGAGTTTACTCCTGGTGTTATATATGGTTTTGACAAATGTATAATGAGAAGCCATCATTATAGTATCATACAGAATAGTTTCACTGCCCTAAAAGTCCTCTGTGCTCTGTCTTTTCATTCCTAACCCCTTGCAACCACTGGCCTTTTTATGGCCTCTGTAGCTTTACCTTCTCCAGAATGTTACATAATTGAAATCATACAGTATGTAGCCATCCAAATTAGCTTCTCTCAGTAATATACATTTAAGTTTCCTCCATGTCTTTTCATGGCTTGATAGCTTATTTTCAAGTATTTATTACATATAAGTTTGATGCATAAAACATTATTGTGCAGCCTAATGAAAAATTATAAGGCTAACCGCTACCCAGGTCAAGAAACAGAAGATTGACAACACTCAGGAAGCAACATCTTTCATGTGGACTTTTAAAAGACAACTTGACTGGACTCTAAAATTTCAATAACATAAAAAAGAAGTTAGGAGGTCTATTTTAAGTTAAAGAAATATAAAAGGACAAAACAACAAAATGCAGTATCTGAACCATGTTTGATTGCTAACTTCCAACACCACCTACATAAAAAAATAATAGAAGCCATTCTTGGAAAAATTTGAATATGGACTGTTTATTAGATACTATAGAATTATGTTAACTTATTCAAGAGTGACAATGTATCACAAATATGTAGGAAAGTATCATTTTGGGGGAGATGCATGCTGAAGTATTTAGTCATGAAGTTTCCTAATGTCTGTAACATATTTTTGTATGACATCAAAAATATATGTATGGGAGTTCCATTTCAGCATACAAATGTAAGGAGATCTGTAGACTGGCTCTCTAGTGAAACTAAAAATTACCACAAAACTCACAACCATTTAAAGTCTCTGGAAATGAACCAGGAAATATGATAAATGAAGAAATATCTATTCAAGATGGTCTACTAAAACTCAGTGAGAACATTGAGAGTCTGTGGTACTTGAACCAAGACCTATCCCCTCCCTTCTCATTTCCCAATTCTGTGAGAGGAAATTCTACTGTAGATTGGTGTAGCCAACAACACAGGGTTCCACCCTCCCCCAGCTTCCAGATGGAAAATTTTCTTCTTACGTGGGGCAGGATATTAGCATTTCTCATCTTGTCCTCAACTACCTGTTGTTCAGGCTAAAATCCGGTGAGTGTGGTCAAGCAGTGTGGGCTTCCTTCTTGCACCTATCCTTCACTTGTGGAATGGAGGGTCTGCCTTAGGGATGGCACTGCTAAAAATACTGGGGCCCTAATCATCCTTGCCCTGATTTGTAAGGTGGTGGTTTCATGATGGTAGAAGCAAGTCTAGAAGACTTGACACTACTGTCCCACCCCTCATTCCACTGAGCACTAAGTTCCTAGAGTGAATGTATCACTCAGAGAGAGAAATGTGCCATTATTGCTACCCCCAGCTTCAGAGCTATGGCTCAGGAATTTTGTCTTGGGAAAGAAGCAGGCCATAAACAGAGAGTTTTGAATGTCTACCCAGAGGAATGGACTTTATTTGCAACAGAATTGGAGAAGTTCCAGGTTAGGGGTGCTCTCAAAAACAGTGGAGGTTGTGGTGAAGGGCAAGAGATTGGTAGATTCATAGGAAATACAGGCTTGCTAGTTTGCTGGAAAGAACCTGAAAAAGAGACAGCTGAGAAGAGACTTTCAAGGGTCAGGACAAATTTAAATACTTACTTCAGGAACTGTCCTTTCAAGGGAGTCTGAATTTGATTAGATTTGCCTGTTGTGCAATTTATTTCCCAAGAGTATTGTTGAAAACATTAGAGGAATCAGCTGACAATTAGTGGAGTTTAACAGCTAGGTGTGGTTAGGGAAAGAGACACAGAGAGCCTTGAGAAAACCATTGTCATCAGAGGGTAACTATGGGAATACCCAAGGATGCCTCACTGAAGAACATCACAGCCTCCACATTGTGGTGGTGGTAGATGGGGAATAGACTTTACTAAAATAGTCCAGACAGTCATTACACAAACAAAACCAACAAAGAAAGACAAAACAAAATGAAAATAAGCAAATACAAATAACAAACCCTTGAGGGGGGACCAGTACCCAGAGCTGTTATAATACCTCACCTAAAATATCCAGTTGCCAACAAAAATTATAAGATATACAAATAAACAAGAAAGTATGATCTATGCACTGGGGAATAAAGTAGGCAACAGAAACTGTGACAGTGTTATGGACAGAATGTTTGTATCCACCCAAATTCATGTGTATTTAGAAGTGGCGGTCTGTCTTAGTTCATTTTCTGTGTCTATAACTGAATAGTAAATACTGACTAATTTATGAAGAATAGAAGTTTATTTAGCTCATGGTTCTGGAGACTGATATTGGAGAAGTACAATATCAACAGGCTGTCATCTGGAAAGGGCCTTTTTGCCACATTATAACATGGTACAAGGCTGATCACATGGAAAGAAAGCAAGAGTGTGGTAGCTCAGGTCTCTCTTCCTCTTCTTATAAAGCCACCAGTCCCATCATGGGAGTCCCAACCTAATGACCTTATTTAATTATAATTACCTCCCCAAAGTCTCACATCTAAATGCCATCAACATATAATTTTGGGGATTAAGTTTCCAACACATAAAATTTAGAAGACACATTCAAAGCATAGCAAAGCCCTTGAGAGGTAATTGAGTTTAGGTGAGGTAATGAGGTCGACTATGCTGGCACCCTGATCTTGAGCTTCCAGCCTCTAGAACTGTGAGAAAATAAACTTCTGTTGCTTAAGCCACCCAATCTATAATATTTGGTTATTGCAGCCAGAGCTAAGACAGACAGTGATGGATTTAACAAGACTTCCAACTACCCATTGTAAACATGTTCAAATAACTAAAGAAAAACATGATTAAAGAAGAAAAAGAAGGCATGATGACAATATCACATCAAATACAGAATATCAATAAAGAGGTAGAAAATATTTAAAAAGAAAAAATATAACTTCTGGAATTGAAAATTACAACAACTAAAACAAAAATTTCACCAGGACAAAGCAGTAGATTTGAACTGGCAGAAGAAAGAATTAGTAAACCTGAAGCTAGACCGATAGAGTTTGTCCAATCCAAAGAACAAGGAAAAAAGAATGATGAAAAATGAAGAGAACCTCAGATAAATTTGAAACACCACTAAGCACACTGACATATATGCAATAGTAGTACAAGAAGAAAGTAAAAGAGAGGAAACAGCAGAAAAATTATTTGAAGAAATTATGGCTGAAAACTTCACAAACTTATGCAAAACATTTATCTATACATCCAGGAAGTCTAATCATCTCCAAGTAGGATAAACAAAAAGATACAAAAACTGATACATCATAGAAAAATACTAAAAGTCAAAGACAAGGAGAAAATTTGAAAAGTGGCAAGAAAAAAGTGACTCATCATTTACAGGAAAACCCCGGTAAGATTAACAGCTAACTTCTCATTAGATACAATGGAGGCCAAAAGCAGTGGGATAACATTCAAGGTGCTCAAAGAACAAAACTGTAAAGCAAAAATCCTATATCCAGAAAAGATCTATTTCAAAAATAGTGGTGAAATAGACATTCCCAGATATATAAAAATTGAGAGAATTTGTTACTAGTATACCTGCCCTACAAGAAATACTAAAGGAAATACTTCAGATTGAATGCAAGTGACCCAGACAATAATTTGAATCCACATGAAAAAACAAAGAGCACTGGTTAATGTAATTAAATAATTTTAAAAGCAATATAAACCCACAATCTTTGCCTTTCTTCTCTGTACTGATTTAGAAAGCAATGATATAAAATAACATGTATATAATATATTGTTGAGACTATAATATATGGAAATATGATATATTTACCAATGACAGCACAAAGGAGATGAGTGACAATGTGTTGACCTAAGAAGATGATGATAACTAAAATTCACAGGAACAAATGAAGAAAATCAGAACTGATAGAAAGACTAATATAACAATGGCTATAAATAAATACTTGCTCTCCATTCTCTCAGCTCCCATAAAAATCATAAAATTATATAAAGTAATAATTATATAGCAATGTATTTTTAGGCTTGTAACTTTTTTTTACTTGGAATCTTACTCTGTTACCCAGACTGGAGTGCAGTGACATGATCACAGCTCACTGCATCTTTGACCTCCTGGACTCAGATAATCCTTCCACCTCAGTCTCTTGAGTAGCTGGGACTACAAGTGTGTTTCACCATACCCTGCCCAGCTGTTTTTGTTTTATTTTAATTTTTGTTTTTTATTTCTGTAAAGACAAGGTTTTTCTATGTTGCCCAGGCTGGTCTTGAACTCCTGAGCTCAAGCAATTCTCCTGCCTCAGTCTCCCAAATTGCTGGTATTACAGGTGTGAACCACTGAACCTGGCCTGGGTTTGTAGCATTTAAAACTGAAGTATATATAGCAGTATATCTAAATAGAGGGAAAATGAAATATAACTACATAGGAGTAATATATTTATGTTTTGTTTGTTTTTTTTTAGTTGGAGTCTCACTCTGTTGCCCAGACTGGAGTGCAGTGGCACACTCCCGGCCACCGCAGCCTTGACCTGCTGGGCTCTGGCGATCCTTCTGCCTCAGCCTTCCAAGTAGCTGGAACTACAGGCATACGCTACCACGCCTGGCTAATTTTTTTGATTTATTGTAGAGATGAGATCTCGCCAAGTTCCCCAGGCGGGTCTCAAACCCAAGGGCTGAGGCAATTCACTCACCTCGGCCTCCCAAGGCGCGGGATTACAGGCTGAGCCACCGAGCCCAGCCAGATATTTATGTTTTACTCTTAATAAGTTATTATAAATCTGAATGTGATTCTGATAAGGTGGTAAGTTCTAGAATGATCACTGAGGAAATAACTTTTAAAAGTATAAAGATCATTACAATATTAAAATACTATATTAAAATTTACTTAATGCAAAAAAAAGCAGTAAAGGAGGAACACAAGAATAAGGAAAGACATGAGAAATGTATAGAAAACAAAAAGTTGGCTGGGCATTGTGGCTCATGCCTATAATCCTAGCACTTTGGTAGGCCAAATGGGGAGGATTGCTTAAGCTCAGGAGTTTGAGACCAGTCTAGGTAACATAGTGAGACCTTGTCTCCACAAAAAATTTAAAAAACATCTGGGCCTGGTGGCATGTTCCAGCAGTCTCAGCTACTTGGGAGGCTGAAGCAGAAGTATAGACAGAACCCAGGAGGTCAAGGCTGTGGTGAGCTGTGATCATGCCACTGAACCCCAGCCTGGGTGACAGAGTGAGAGTTCTACTCGAAAGAAAGAAAGAAAGAAAGAAAGAAAGAAAGAAAGAAAGAAAGAAAGAAAGAAGGAAGGAAGCAAGGAAGGAAGGAAGGAAGGAAGGAAGGAAGGAAGGAAAGAAACGTAACTGGGCATGACTGCAAGTGCCTGGAGTTCCAGAGACTCGGAAGGCTGAGGCGGAAGGATCGCCGGAGCCCAGCAGGTCGAGGCTGCGGTGGCCGGGAGCGGCCACTGCACTCTTGTCTGGGCGACGGAGTGAGACTCCAACTCAAAAAAAAAAAAAAAAAAGCTTTCTTCATTTCTTTCCATTCTTTTTTCTCCTCTGACTGTATATTTTCATATACTCTGTCTTCGAGTTTACAGATTCTTCTACTTGGTCAATTCAGCTGTTGATGCCCTCTATTGAATTTTTTCATTTCATTTATGGTATTTTTCAGCTCCAGGATTCCTGTTTTATTTTATTATTTCAGTTTCTCTCGTACATTTCTCACTTGGTCATTATTGTTTTCCTCATTTTGTTAAATTGTTTCTTTGTATTTTCTAAAGTTCATTGAGCTTCTTAAAACAACTATTTTGAATTATTTGTTATGCAATTCATACATCTCTGTCTTTAATGTCAGTCACTGGCACCTTATTTTGTCTGTTTTGTGATGTCATGTTTTCTTTTTTTTTTTTTGAGTTGGAGTCTCACTCTGTCGCCCAGGCTGGAGGGCAGTAGCACGCTCACGGCCACTGCAGCCTTGACCTGTTGGGCTAAGATGATCCTTCCACCCCAGCCTTTCAAGTAGCTGGAACTATAGGCATGTGCCACCTTGCTCAGCTAATTTTTGATTTATTGTAGAGATGAGGTCTTGCCAAGTTGCCCAGGCTGGTCCGGAACTCCCCGGCTCAGGCAATTCTCTCACCTCAGCCTTCCAAAGTAATGGGATTATAGGCGTGAGCCTGATGTCATGTTTTCTTGATTGTTCTTATCTTTGTGGTCATGTGTCAATGTCTTTGCAGGTAGAAGTAGATAGTTAATCGGTCCTTGCAATTTTGTTTTGTCTGTGAACAACCTTCAACAGTAAGCCTGTCCAGAGATTCTAGGAAGGTCACGTGGTATGGTCCCTAAGCCTATGATCACTGCAGGCACTGCAGCTCTAATGGGTGCTGTAGATTTTTCCAGCAGAAACACTGTCAGCTGAGACTAAAGGGGATAGAAGAAAATGGGACAGGATGAAGGAAGGCTGTCAGACTTCTTGGATTTTACAGGATGGGACCATAGAGCTGTTTGGCTATGAAAATGCTTTATCCTTCAGGATGAGTGAAGAATGACCCCAAAGGCAATCCAGAAATCCTTAGGGTTATTTGAGACCAATTTGGGCAAGATAGTGAGACCACATCTCTACAATAAAAAAACAAAAAGAAATCCTCAGGAATGCCACTCCCACCACAGGCCCAAGTGGCAGGCCTAGTTCCTCCTGTGTTTCCCCTCCAGTTTTGGTGGGCCAGGATGCCCTGACCACCCTTCAGGGGAAGAGCTGCCCTGGAAGGAAGCCTGTGGCCTGGGCTTCCTTCTCAAACTGATGGGGCAAGATTACCCTGCAGAGCCATGTTGTTGATGCAACAGCCCCACTGGGTCTGGAGGGTGGAAGATTGAACTAAAGTCTTAAGATCTAATGGAAATATTCTTGTTAGGTTTTGGACTTGTTAGAACCCATCACCTTTTCCTTTTTTGCTATCTCTCCCTTTTGGAATGGGAACACCTACCCTATGCCTGTCCCATTGTTATGGTTTAGAAGCCCATGACTTGTCTATTTTTACAGTGTCATATTTGGGGAGGAAATTTGAATGATATGTCAAGTCTTACCCATACCTGATTTCAATGATATTTAGGTGAGACTTTGGACCTTAAACTTTAATGTTGTAATGAGTTAAGACTCTCTGTGCTGTTGAGATGGGATAAATGTATTTTGCATGTAAGAAGGACATGAATTTTGGAGGCCAGGTGCCCCACTCTTAGTATCAAAGTCTGTAAGGATTGGTATAACAAAATATCACACTAGGTGGCATAAACCATAGAAATGCATTTCTCAGAATTTTGGAAGCTGGGAAGTCCCAGATCAAGGCTCAGGTCTATTTGGTTTCTGGTGAGGGCCCTCTTCCTTGCTTACAGCCAGCTGCTTTCTCTCTGTTCCTCACATGACCTCTTCTCTCTATGCATGCAGAGAGAGAGAGAGAGTAAGCTCTCTTGTGTTCTTTTGAGGCCACTGATTCCATCATGTGGGGCCCCACTGTCATAAATTCACCTTGCCCTAATTATTTCCCCAAAGCCCCAGTTCCAAATATCATTGCATTGGGGGTTAGGGCTTCAACATACGGATTTTGGAGAAGGGGAGAGGTGGACAAAAATGTTCAGCCTGTAATAGTCATCACGTAGTAGGCGCTCAATAAATATGGTTTTAAGTAAATAAATATTCTAAAGGTATCAAAGAAGGAAATAATGACATTCTAAGATTGTCTTATTCCGTTTTGTATTAAAGGAATACCTGAGGCTGGGTAATTTATAAAGAAAAGAGGTTTATTTAGCCCATGGTCCTGCAGACTGAGAAGCATGAGAAACATGATGCCCGCATCTGCTTGGCTTCTGGTGGGGGCCACGCACTAGATCAAAATATGACAGAGAAGATCAAAGGGATTGTGGACATGTGTGAAGAGGAACCAAATGGAAGAAACTTCACTTTATAACACTTTCTTGAAAACTAATCTTTTCCAAGAGAACTAATCCAGCCTCTAAAGAGCTAGAACTTACTATTGTGAGAAAAGCACCAGCCTTTCATGATGGACTGTCCCCCGTGACTCAAACACCTCCCATGAGGCTCCACCTCTCCATATTGCCACATTGAGGATCAAATTTCAATGTGATTTTGGTGGGTATGGACAAACCATATCCAAACAATAGCATAAATGGAAGAGATAGAATTTTCATTTACTTAAAAAAGATACTGAGTGCCTAATACATGCTTCCTCCAAACTCCCAAAATATTTTTTCTGGGACTTCCTTAAAACATATACCTTTTCTACCTTATTTTATAGAATTGTCTTGTCCCAACTCATCTACTGGATTACAAGCTTCTCAAGATCAGAAGCTGTGTCTATTTATCTCGTATCCTGTACAGTGTTTACAATGCTTTCTCTAAATCTGTATGTCAGAGCAAAGTAATATGTTTTCTCTTTTTGCATTGGACCACACAGCAGTTTATATTTCTTCCCCACAGTTACCACATTGCCATAATTATCTGAACTCATATCTGCTTCCTATGCTCAATTCTGAGTCTCTAAAGGTTAGGGATTATGTTCTCACCTTTACTCCTGCAACTATTACAAAGTCGGCACATGATGGGTACTTACTAGCTTATTTATCCACCCAACTCAATAACTGAAATATGGTCAATGCCAAATAAAGAGTTGATGAAGTGCTTGTTGAACAAGTTCCTGACTGTTGCCCTTGACAATATCAACAACCTGGTTCCACCATTGCTGTCCAACACCACTGGTATCAGCTGGGAAACCAACCCAGTTGCTACGCTGCTACAGTTGCCATCACCAGAAATTGTCTGCTTCCCTCACGTCTACCATCATAGCTGCTGGCTGGTCCCAGTCCCTAGCATGCCGTGGTCATTGCTATCACCTCTCCCACCTCAGCTGCTTCCAGGGCACCTGCTTGGTTTGTGCTTTGTATCCCACTTATGATAGATAGAAGCCCCTGTATCTGTTAATCCTTCATGCTGTTAATTTTCCCCCAGTCCTAATGGTTTCTGAATTATTCAGCTTCCATCAGTTGAGTGGGTGGTACTGCTTTTCTTCTCAGGGGGAAATGTCACTTCATGATTCAATCAACTGGCTGCTCTTTTTGCTGTCAGAAGGAGCCTCTGCATTTATCTTCAGGGAACAATCAATCCATAGTAACACAAGTTTCCTCCTCCTCTGTGACTAATAACTCTTGTGTATGCATTATGCACCCATTTGTCACCTTTCTGCCCACTCACACAGGTTTATAAAATCTTTCCATCCTCATCAACTTAGTTCATTGCCACCCACAAGAATTTGTGTCACTTGCAAATGCAGAATTGTTGCCCTGCACTTTAATTTATACAAGATATTCCACACAGGTTATTCTCATGCCCTGCACAGAATGCTGGGGCAAGTGGGAGCTGAGATCCAGCCTGCACTTTGCTGTCCATGGCCTGGTGTCAGGCTGGGTCTGCCTGGAGAAAGGTGCTTCTTTTGCTTCTTTTTGAGATTTGTATGAAGATGCTGACCCATCACAAAGTGATGGACCTATAGTGGGAAACCACCCATAAGCAGCACTTTAAAAAGTTTTACTCATGTTAGACTGGTAGCCCTGATTATGCAGTGTGGACCTTAGGTTTGGTCTAGCACTAAGCCTGAGTGCCTCTAGTCTGTGCTTTCCTGTCTTTACCTTTTGGTATTTTTTTTCTAACCAGTAGAAAATAGCTTCAACTCCAACAATGAGGAGGAGACTCAATGTTCATAAGAAATTTAAAGCCACAAAAAATAGTTTTGGTATCTGTGTTCTGACTACCTATTACTACTTCACAAACTACCCCCAAACTTGGTGGCTAAAACCATTATTTTATGGCCAGGCCCAGAGGCTCAGGCCTGTAATCTCAATACTTTAGGAGGCCAAGGCGAGAGGATTGCTTGAGCTTGAGCCCAGGAGTTCAAGACCAGCCTGGGCAATATAGTGAGCCCTCATCTCTACAAAAAATACAAAAATTAGCCAGGCATGATGGCACATGCCTATAGTCCCAGCTACTCAGGAGGCTGAGGCAGAGGGATTGCTTGAGCCCTGGTGGTCGAGGCTGCAGTGAGCTGAGATCATGCCACCGCACTCCAGCCTGGGTGACAGAGTGAGATCTTGTCTCAAAACAAAACATTATTTTATTATATCTCACAATTTTGTTGCTCAGGAATTTGGGCAGGGCTTGATTAACTCTTCTCTGGTATCGACAGAGATTACTTAGTGATATTCAACTAGTTTGGAGGGTTCAAGGTGGCTTAATCAAGGTTAATTAAAGGACAGATTATCCTAAGTATCCCTGACCTAATCAAGTGAGCCCTTAAAAGTGATCAAAGAGATTGGAAGTGAGAGAGACTTTTCCTGTGGCTGTGAAGAAGCCAACAGCCTATGGAGGGAGCCTCAAGGCAAGGAACTCCAGGGCTTGAGAGTGGTCTCTGGTCAACAGTCACAAGAAAATGTCCTACAACTAACTACAAGAAGCTGAAGTCCAACAACCAGTGAACTTGAGAGACAACTGTGAGTCTCCAATACCTCAATTTCAGTCAAAGAGATCCTTAATAGAGAACTCAGCTAACCTATGTTCAGTGTTCTGAGTCATGGAAACTGTAAGAGAGTAAATTTGTGTGGTTTTAAGCTGCTAAGTTTGTAATATTTGATATACAGCAAGAGGAAACTAATAAAGCTACCCACATAAGAAAAATTAAAAGAGAATCCTACCTCATACCATACACAAAATGGTGAATAGATTAAAAACTTAAATATATAAAACCAAAGCTTTAAACTTCTAGAAGAAAATGTAAAAGAATATCTTGATGACTCTGTGGTAGAATAAAGGACTAGCTTATAAAGAAAAAGATAAGTTTGGCTATGATAAAAATTTTAACTAACATAAAACATGATGCTACCAAAAAGTTGGAAGATAAGACACAACCTGGGGAAAGATATTTGTGATGCATAAAACTTACAAGTTAATATACAGAATATATATAGAACTCCTACCGATCAGTAAGAAAAAGACAACTCTAGGCAGGGCTTGGTGGCTCAGCCTGTAATCCCAGCACTTTGGGAGGCCGAGGCGAGTGGATTGCCTGAGCCCGTGGGTTCGAGACCAGCCCGGGCAACTTGGTGAGACCTTGTCTCTACAATAAATCAAAAATTAGCCGGGCGTGGTAGTACGCGCCTGTAGTTCCGGCTACTTGGAAGGCTGAGGTGGAAGGATCGCAGGAGCCCAGTGAGTCAATGCTGGGGTGGCTGTTAGCATGCCACTGCACTACAGCCTGGACGATGGAGTAAAACTCCAACTCAAAAAAGAAAAGAAAAAGACAACTCTGAAGAAAAATGAGCAAAGGATATAAGCAAGCTGTTCATAGGAGAAACACAAACAGCCAATAAACACATGAAAGCATCCTTACTCTCACCAATAAGCAGAAGAATATAAATTGAGATGACAGTAAGATTTAATTCTGCACCCATAATATTGGCAGCAGTTTTAAAATCTGGCAATAATGGTGAGGTAAGAATGCCAAGAAATGGAATTATAAATTGAACTACTTTAGAGAGTAACTAGCATGAATACTTTTTGTGTGTCTGGGCTCTTTTACTTTAGAGAGTAACCAGTATGAATACTTTTTGTGTATCTGGGCTCTTTTTCTCAGCTGTCAGTGTTTAATAAAATGGAAAATTCAGATACCTCCAATCCAGAAATTTCACCTCTAGATATATGCTCTAAAAAACACACTACACTACACACACACACAACAACAACAACAACAACAACAACAATGTTTAGGGTACCACTGCTTATAATAGCAAAAAGTAGAAATTACATAAAAGTCTACCAGTAGAAGAATGGATGAATTACCATAAAGATAACACCCTTAAATCACCATTAAAACCAATAAATAGAACTTTGCCAGAAGCGTCTTCCATGTGTCTTATACAAATTACACATCTTCTACCCTTCACAAGCAACCATATCTTGACATATATAGTAATGGTTTATTTGCTTTTTTTAATTGTGCTGTCACCCAAATGTGTAACCCTAAACACTGTGGTTTGGTCTTCTCCATGAACAAAAATGAATATGTTTTCTAATTCTCTTTTAATCTATATTGGTAAATGGTCCTAGAGTCGGGATCAGATTGAGGTTTGACTCCTGTGCAAGACTGTAGAAGGTAGATAATGTCTGGTTATCTCTCTGTGATACTAGCAGCCACTTATACATAGGTCCACTAATTCAATGGAGGACACAAAATGGCAATTTCTTATTCAATCACTTTCATTTATTAGTTGCAATGCTTTTATAAAGGGAACTTGAAATTAAAACTGTTCTATCTGTGGCTCCCGAGTCCTTTAGAAAAAGACTCTTGTTGTCATTAATAACTTCCTAGTGGAGTCAAACCACCAACAGCTGGAGGATATCTTAGGGGGTATCTTGTTACTTAGTTTTGTTGTAGAGTTGTCCACAGGTATTTTCCTCTACAGTGTTCTATTAGTTTTTGTTTGTTTGTTTGTTTGTTTGTTTGAGTTGGAGTCTCAGTCAGTCACCCAGACTGGAGTGCAGTGGCCGCTCCCAGCCACCGCAGCCTCGACCTGCTGAGCTCCGGCGATCCTTCCGCCTCAGCCTTCCAAGTAGCTGGAACTACAGGCGCGCGCTACCACGCCCGGCTAATTTTTTGATTTATTGT
>CAUYQG010079955.1:0-25863 GCA_963574415.1 Tarsius wallacei
AAACCAAAGGAAGACCATACGTAATTTCAAGTGTAACAAAGAGAAATCTCCTGAAAAATCAGACCTCAGAGCCCAAACAATGAAAGTTACCAATGAATGGTCCCAAAATATGACAGGGAGTAGAGAATGGATGGAAAGAATAAATAAGACTCAAGAAAGATAAGATGGAACACTGAAAGAACTTGTAACAGAGATTTTGGGCATAAAAATTCATCCAAGAAATAAATAACAAGGTGACAAGCATGGAAAGCAGAATTAATCAAGTGGAAGAAAGAGTCTCATACTTGAAGACCAAAGCATGAAATTAACCCAATCTGTAAAAAATATAGAAAGAAAACTCAGAAAGAAAGAACAAAGCCTACAAGAGATATGTGATTATATCAAGAGGCTGAACCTATGCCTGACTGGTATGCCAGAAGAAGAAAAGGAAATAGAGAAAATCTTAGAGCAATTAATCCAGGAGATTATCCAAGAAAACTCTTCCCACCTCAACAGCGATGAGACCATCCAAACACAAGAGGTACAGAGAACCCCTGCAAGTCATCAAATGAGAAGGCCAACCCCTAGACACATAGGAATTCACCTACATAAAGTAGGTACAAAAGAAAACTCCTAAATGCAGCAAGAGAGAATGATCAGACTACCTACTGGGGAAGACCAATAGAATGGCAGCAGACCTATTGGCAGAAATGCTATAAGCTAGAAGGGACAGGAGTCCAATTTTCAAAGTTCTCAAAAATAAACAATTTCAACCAAAAATTTCCTACCCAGCCAAGCTCAGCTTTATCAGTGATGAAGAATTAAAATCCTTCCCAGATATCCAATCCGTAAGAGATTATGCAGCTTCTGGACCACCTCTACAGGAGATGCTTAAAGAGGTATTAAGCACATAAGAAAGAAGAAAAGGAATGATCATGTACTTTTCAAGAAAACAGGAGAACGGAGACATAACAGAGAATACATTGTGACTTTAAACTTGAAACCACACAAACATCAACCTAAAAGTTAAAAGAAAACAAAGAAAAAACTTTATAAGAACTTCATGATGGGGATAAACAATCACATTTCAATAATCAGCCTGAACATAAATGGACTAATAAATGCACCACTGAAAAGACACAGAATGGCAAACTGAAGAAAAAAAAAACTATCCAACAATTTGCTGCATCCAGGAAACTTATCTCAACACAAGGGACAAGCACAGATTCAAAGTTAGAAGTTGGAAATGGATTTCCAGGTGAATGGATACAAAAGAAGACAAGAGCCGTGATCTTATATCACACAAAACAACCTTTAAGCTATCAAAAGTTAAAAAAGACAAAGAAGGACAGTACATAGTGATCACAGGTTCAATCCATCAGCAAGAAAAATCCATCCTAAATATACATGCACCCAACACAGGAGCACCAGCATTTGTAAAGCAACTATTAAGTAAAATAAAAAAAGATAATGACACTAACACTATTATAGCTGGGGACTTAAATACCCCACCTATCAAGGTAAAAAAAATAAACAAAGAGACCAGAACCCCAAGTTGACACTTGACCAAATGGACTTAATAGATACCTACAGAACACTCCACTCAACAACCATAGAATATACATTCTACTCATTACCACAAAGAATGTACTCAAAGATTGATCACATCCTCAGCCATAAATCAAGCATAGACAAATTTCATACAATCAAATTGCTTGCTGCCATGCACCTTCTCAGACCACACTGGAATAAAAATAAATATCAACACCAACAAAATCTCCCCAAAACCCACAAAGACATGAACAATAAATAACATAATGCTAAACAACTCCTGGGTCAACACCAACATTAAAACAGAAATTAAAAGATTTCTGGAAATAAATGACAATGAGGAAATATCCTACCAAAACCTCTGGGACACCATGAAAAGAGTTCTAAGAGGAGAATTTATATCTATACAAACACACATCAAGAAAATGGAAAGATCACAAGTTAACAGCCTAACAAATCACCTAAGGGGGCTGGAAAGACAAGACCACCAAAACCTTAACTTTAACAGAAGAATCCAGATAACCACAGTAAAAACCCAAATATGGGATATAGAAGACAAAAATACCATAGAAAAAAATCAACAAAACAAAAAACTAATTCTTTGAAAAAATAAACAAGATGGACCCCTATCCAGAATGACCAAGAAAAAGGGAAAAAATGCCCAAGTAAACAAAATCAGAAATGCAAAAGAACAAATCACAACTGACTCCAAAGAAATCCAAAAGTTATCAGAGATTACTAGGCACACCTGTATGGAAACATACTTGATAACCTAAGTGGAATGGAGGATGTTCTGATATAGTACAACCTCCCAAGGCAGAAACAAGAAGACACTGAAACACTAAATAGACCAACAAAAACCCAGGAAATTGTCTCTGTCATAAGAAACCAACCTACAAAAAAAGAGCCCTGGATCTTTTCTGTGGAATTCTACTAAGCATACAAGGAGGAACTGATACCAATCTTACTGAAAGTACTACAGGCAATTAAGAAAGACAGAATTTTCCCCAAATCATTTTATGAAATTAACATCACACTGATACTCAAACTAGATAAAGATTCAAAAATAACAATAAAAACAGGTCAATATCCCTAATGAACATAGATACAAAAGTTCTCAGCAAGATTCTAGCAGATCAAATCCAACACCACATCTCAAAAATCAATCACCATGCTCAGTTAGGCTTCATTCCAGGATGCAGGGCTGGTTCAATATCCACAAGACCATAAATGTAATTAAATACATCAACAGATAAAAAAGCAAGAACCACATGATTATATCATTAGATGCAGAAAAAGCTTTGGATAAAATCCAGCATCCCTTCTTAATTAAAAAAAAAAAAAACCATTGAAAATGTAGGCATAGAAGAAACATACCTCTAAATAGTAAGTGCCATCTATGATAAACCCTCAACCAGCATATTGCTAAATGGTCAGAAACTAGAAGCATTTCCCCTGAAAACTGAAATAAGACGAGGTTGCTCATTCTCACCCTTCCTGTTCAATATTGTGTTGGAAGTTCTACCTAGAGCAATTAGACAAGAGAAGGAAATCAGGGGTATCCAAGTAGGAAAAGAGGAAGTTAAGTTATCACTCTTTGCTGACGATATGATCCTATGGCTTAAAAATCCAGGAGATTCTGTCAAAATCCTCTTTGCACTGATAAAGTCTCAGGGTATATTATAACTATGCAAAAGACAGTCACATTCTTATATACCAACAACAAACGGGCAGAGAACCAAATAAAAAGCACAATCCCATTCATACCAGCCACAAAAAACTTAAAATCTTTGGCATATTCCTAACCAGAAAGGTGAAAGATCTTTACAATGAAAACTATAAAACACTGTCCAAAGAAAGACACAGACAAATGGAAATATATTCCATGCTCATGGATAGCAAGAATCAACATTGTTAAGATGTCCAGCCTACCAAAGGCAATCTATAGATTCAACACAATGCCCATTAAATTACCAAAATCATTCTTCTCAGACCTCAGAATGACAATACAGAAATTCATATGGAAACATAGATGACCACAAATAGCCAAAATAATTCTTAGCAAAAAAAACAAAGCAGGAGGTATCTATACTTCAAGCTTTACTACAAAGCTACATAATCAAAATTGCCTGGTATTGGACCAATGGAACAGGATAGAGATTCTGGAAGCAAAACCTCAATTGATTAACCAACTCATCTTTAATAAAGCCTCCAGCAACAGCCACTGGAGAGAGGAGGACCCATTCAGTAAATAGTGCTGTAAAAACTGGCTGACCACATGCAAAATATTGAAACAGGACTCCTACATATCACCATACACAAAAGCCAACTCTAAATGGATCAAAGACCTAAATGTAAAATCTCAAACTACAAGAATCTTAGGTAACACAGAAGACACCTTTATGGGAATTGGATCTCAATCAATTCCTGATCAAAACTCCAAATGTCCATGCCATAAGGGATAAAATGACAAGTGGGACCTCATTAAACTGAAAAGCTTCTGCAAAGCAAAATAAACCATCAAGAGAGCAGGGAGGCAGCCCACACATGAGGAAAACATAATTGCCAACTGTATATCTGACAAAGGCCTAACATCCAGGATCCACAAGGAACTCAAATGTGCCAAAAGGACAAAAACAAACATCCCCATTAAAAAGTGAGTAAAAGACATGAATAGATACTTCTCTAAAGAAGATAGGCCAGGCTCAGTGGCTCAGCCTATAATCCCAGCACTTTGGGAGGCTGAGGTGAGTGGATTGCCTGAACCCGCTGGCTCGAGACCCGCCTGGGCAACTTGGCGAGACCTCATCTCTACAACAAATCAAAAAATTAGCCGGTTGTGGTGGCGCGTACTTGTAGTTCCAGCTACTTGGAAGGCTGAGGCGGAAGGATCTCCAGAGCCCAACAAGTCGAGGCTGCGGTGGCCGGAAGTAGCCACTGCACTCCAGTCTGGGCAACTGAATGAGACTCCAACTCAAGGGAAAAAAAAATAATAATAATAATAATAATAATAAAGAAGATAGATGGCCAGCTAACAGACACATGAAAAAGTACTCAACCTTACTAATCATCAGAGAAATGCAAATTAAAACCACATTGATTTTTTCCAGTACCCAGCTACTTGTAAAGAAGTAGGAATTGCATTTCTATTCTAAACTTTGATATGGTATCATGGAAATGACTCTTTCTTGGCATTTCTTGAGGGGACATTTGAGATTTTCTTACTCCAGAATAATTAACTCTGGGCTTTTTAGGATTTAATATATAGGTGAGAGTTTATAAATTGAAGAAATAGTGTTCAGAATACAAACTCAGTAATTTCACCATTAACATCATGCAAAACCACTAATTATTGTAATAAGATGTTAATAATTGCAAATATTACATTAAATGAAAGACTGTTTCCTAAAACTAAAAATAGTGACATCAAACGTTTCATACAAAAACGACACTATAATGCAAAAAAACTTACTTTTAATTTGTTTTTGCTAGATGATCTTTTAGACAATTTAATTTATTTCTCCACTACAAGGAAATACATGTGTGTGTATAAAATGTATGTAATTTTGGATCTTAGAAATGGGAAGTATGTGCATGTCTGTGTAATTTATTTTATTAATGGAAAATAAACTTTGAAAAGTATAAAAAAAAAAAAAAAAAAAAAAAACCACATTGAGGCCGGGTTCGGTGCCTTAGCCTGTAATCCCGCGCTTTGGGAGACTGAGGTTAGTGGATTGCCTGAGCCCGTGGGTTCCAGAACCGCCCAGGCAACTTGGCGAGACCTCATCTCTACAATAAATAAAAAATTAGCCGGGCGTGGTAGCGCGTGCCTGTAATTCCGTCTACTCGGAAGGCTGAGGTGAAAGTATCGCCGGAGCCCAGCAGGTCGAGGCTGCGTTGGCCAGGAGCAGCCACTGCACTCCAGTCTGGGCGATGGAGTGAGATACCACCTAGCCCCCATAAGAATGGCCATCATTAATAAAACAAACAACAACAGATGCTGATGAGGATGCAGAGTAAACACATCTACACTTGCTTGTGGGAATGGAAACCTCTATGGAAAACAGTGTAGTGATTTCTAAAAGAGCTAGAAATTGACCTTCCATATGACCCAGCAATCCCCCTACTAGGAATATACCTGGAGTAACTCAAAGCATTCTACAAAAAAGATACCTGCACATGTATGTTTATTGCAGCACTATTCACAATAGCAAAAATGTGAAACCAACCATGCTGCCCACCGAAACTGGGCTTAATAAAAAAAGATGTGGTACATACACTTGATGGAATATTATGCAGCAGTAAAGAAGGAGAAACAGCAACTTGGATGGATTTAGAGTCTATAATATTCAGTGATCTATCACAGAAAAAAGGAACAGAGTACTACACGTTCTCACTCATAAGTGAACCCTGAGCATTTACCATAATACTATAAGAAAAGGATTGGCAGTAGTGGGATACTGCCTGGGTTGGTGGGAGGGGGGGTACACAACATCAGTAAGAGTACCTGATCTCAAACCAGGTAAAGTGGGAGCCAAAGGGAGGCCCAAACTTTACCTGTATTATGTCCACTTGTATACCTAATCCTGAATTGTACCCCACATCTTTAAAATAAAATATTAGAAAGAAAAATTTTTGATAAATGAGTATAGCCTAAGTGTACAGTGTTTGCAAAGTATATAGTAGTACACAGTAATGTCCTAGGTCTTTATATTCACTCACTGACTCACCCAGAACAACTTCCAGTTCTGTAAGTTCCATTCATGGTAAATACTCTATACAGGTATGCCATTTCTTTCCTTTTACACTGTATTTTTAACTGTACCTTTTCTATGTGTAGATATGTTTAGATACACAAGTACTTACCATTGTGTTATAATTGCCTACAGTATTCAGTACAGTAACCTACTGTACAGGTTTGTAGCCTAGGAGCAATGGCCTACACCATATATCCTAGGTGTGTAGTAGGCTAAACCATCTAGGTTTAAATGAACTGCAGTGTTCATGCAATGATGAAATCTAATAACACATTCTCAGAACATATCCATGTTGTTAAGCAACACATGGCTTTATTACAAAATAAGTATGTTCTCTGGATTTTAAACAGGTTAAATACTAATACATACTCAAAGCTTCCTTTCTTTTTATTTTTTCTTTTCTACCTTCACCTCTGTACTTTCTAACTTGTTCACAATAGTGCAACTTTCTCTAATTTCTACCCTACCTATCTATTCTAGAATTCATTATTTCCTTTGCTTTGAAAGTCATTCTTTCCTCCACATCTAAGTATTAAATTAGTTCTTCCTGCAGCTGCCATATACTGTGCTCTTCCACCCTGTCATGAGAAGAGCCCTACAAAGCTCTTCTGAAGGAGAATACACTTCTTGAAGTTCACTTCCTCTCTGTGTCATTGTGGTGGAAGATGAGACATTGTTTAGTCTACTGCTAACTTGACAGTAATGAGCTTGTAATAAGTTGAAAGAACAATGAGCTCAGCCACTATCAATTACTCTATTGAACAAGGGATAGCACCATCAACTCCAGGAACTGCTCAAAACGCTTAATTAGACCCCTAATGAGAACTGCTTAAAAGTCTACCCAAACACAACTGAAAGAATAGTCACAAGCCCTTCCTGCTTTTGAACGTACATTCTCTCTCTAAAATACTATACAAAGTTAAAGACTGAAAAAATAAACTCTAAACTAGGACAGTTTGATTCACCCAAGTCTGCAGACTATTCATAGTTTTGTAAACTTGGGTGAGTCATCAAACTTCCTTATCTGAAAATGGAGGTAAGGTCTAACACATAGGGTAGTTTTAAGGATTAAATTAGATCACATGTATAAAACATTTGGCATAGCACCTGGAACTTAGTAAATTTTTATTGTAGACTCTCATTCAAAATTATTACTAGTATGAGTTTATTTTTTTAAAGAGTAATTCCATCTTTCATTTCTAAACGTGAGAGATGAGAGTAATGAGAATGAGATTAATGAGAGAGGACTAGTGAGAGAGGCATCCACCTATGAGTGATTCTTCTATGTGGAAAAGGGCTCCCATAAAGCCAGCCATCTGGCCCAGTTTAACAAAATACCCAAGAGAAAGCTCTGTACATAGAGCCTTCACAGCACACCTCTATCCAAAACTTCACCCAGCTTCTCCAAACTTCTCCAGATGTGACTACATCTCTCAGTAGCTTCTAGATATTTTGACTCATGTTTCCTTGCAAAAGAAGAGTGTGATGACCTGAATGTGTTGGGAAAAATTAGTTCAGATACTTTATGTTCATATAATACAGTTTCAGTACAAAAGGTGTATTAGCATATGAGTACTACCAAGATAGCACTTGAAGCCTAACAGTGGCATATGCATGAAATCTGCATGGGCCTGAACTGGCAAGGAAATAGCTGAAGAACAGGTTGTGTAAGACCAGGCTTCCATATTAACATCACATGCCATGAGAAGCAACGGTAGTCGTAGACTGATTTTGTAGACTGATTAGAATGTCTGTGTGGTTTTTTTTCACTCATGCCCTAATTATTTTTGGACAACTCAATCCTCCAGACTGACTTCTTTTCATTAAGAGTAGGCGAACCCATGTTTATTGTAGCATTACTAACAATAGCCAAGATATGGAGACAATTGAAGTGTCCATCAACAGATGAATAAATTTTTTAAATGTGGTATAGATACACAATGGAATACTATGAAACCTTAAAAAATTCTGCCATTCACAGCTACATGGATAAAACTAGAGGATATTGTGCTAAGTGAAATAAGCCAGACACAGAGAGGCAAATGCCACCACACTAATATGTGGAATCAAAAGAAGTTGAACTCTTAGAAATAGAGAATAGAATGATAGTTACCAGAGGCTGAGTGGGAGGAGCACTGGAGAAAGAGGAGATGTTGATCAAAAAGTGCAATGTTTAAGTTAGACAGAAGGAATAAGTTCTGATCATCTATTGCACAGCTTGGTGACTACAGTTAATAATCATGTATTGCATATTTCAAAATTGCTAAAAGATTGGATTCTAAATGTTCTCACTACAAAGAAATGACAAGTATGTGAAGTGATTATTACGTTAATTAGCCAGATTTGATCGTTCCACAAAATATACATGTATTAAAATATCACATCGTATCCCATAAATATACACAACTCTTATCTGCCAATTAAAAATAAAATAAAAATTCAAAAATAAACATATTTTTAAAAAAGAAAAAGCAAATTGACTAATGTCTAAACTCAGTTGCCAGGAGGACACAAACTCACCTGCTGAGAAAAGAAGTGAGTAAAGACAAGGCATAGTTGGAAGAAAGAGGGTGAAATAACCACATGGCAAATAAACTACCTGTGATGAAGCATGACTGGGAGTAGATTTAGAGCTCAAACTCCAGGTCTGTATCTTGCAAGGAGCCCTTCTTCCCACCACTAGTCCTTGTCCCTGTTCTCATTTTAAATAAATAGTTCTGTTTTTAAGGTATATGTGAAGCTTTTGCTAATTAATTAGAAATATAAAGGCAAGTGATCATATGTTTTTTCAAATTTGGTGAAGTAAATCATACTAGTTAAAAAGTTTTATAAATATTTATATTTTCAGTTTTTAAAAGCATTGATAGACATAAAGGCAAGAGTGACCTAACTAAAAACATGAGAAAAACCTAAGTGTGAAAATACCAAGACGGATATAATCAATAAAAAGACAGCTATGTTGAAGCACAATGTTTGGATGACATATATTGTATGCCATCCTTACATCTACCTCTGGGACCCTAGGTCTTGACCATATTTCTGGAAGATTAATGATGACTACACATTGCTAAATGTGTGAAGCCATTTTGGGAACTTGGTTTTATTCTGTAGCCTTATTGATTGTAGTCATACTACAGCAAAGAAAATGAAAATTAGATGTGAGAAAACTTTGTTCAGAGTGTTTTTTACATAAGTATTCCTATAAATGCATTTGATCTATATTTTATTTACTTCTATTTTCGAACTTTCTTCCAAAAGATATTTAAGGTGGCTTCCTTTGGCATTATCTATATCACCTGACTACATTAAAATGGAAATTCTTGATAAGTGAAAACCAATCACCAACTGCAGGTCCTTGTGTCTGTTAGGGGAAGTAAATACACAAGTGCTTAATAGAAAAAGAAAATGCAAGAGTCAATAGAATAATAAACCCAGAGCTGGTTGGGGCACAAAGCAAGAACAGACCTTATTTGTTTAGGGAAATTAGCAAAATTTTTATGGAGTAGCTTGCATTCAAAGAGAGCCTTAAATGAATTGTACCTAAACAGATTAGAGAATGCCACTCAGAGAGAGGAGACAGTGTGGGAAAAGGTGCCAAAGTGGCACATATGCGATGTATTCAGGGAGATCAGGTAGCCTGGTTGGACAGGAAGATAAGTCCACTCAGAGAAATGGAGATCGGGCTGGAAGGGTCAGGTGAGTTCAGATGAACAACAGGCTGCTAAGCGTGGACACTATTTGATACACAATAGGGAAAAAGTGAAGCTTGTTGACAAGGGGAGATATCTGATCATAACTGCCCATATAAAAGATGAATTCTGAGGTGTTGAGTAAAACACTGTGGAGAGACACAAAGGCTGTCAATTCAGGTGATAGATCATAAGGGTTTGACTCGGTAACAACAGTGGGAACAAAAAGGAAAGGGTAGGTATAAGGATAATGCAGGGGTCAACTCGACAGAATTTAGGAATGCAAGAATCTAGGAGAAAAGACAAAAGTAGAGGGAATAAGATTGAATCATGGGAGAGGTTGTGACACCAGCCATGAATGTGTTTTGTCAACTATAGATAGTGGTACAAATGAATTACTGATGACATCATCAACAGACACTGGTAGACTAAACAGAAAACCAAGAAGCATGTCTTCTTCCTAGAGAATGTAATGTATTTTCAGTGTCAGGTGTTAGCAGAACATCCGTGAGATGATTTCCTTAGGGCAGATGAAAATGTGACATTGGTCTGGAGCTCCAGGGAGTAAGCAGGACTAGAGAGAGAGATTTAGATATGGACTTCAGGGAGGTAGGGAGTAGAATTAAGAAAATAAAGGAGATTCTGAAGAACATGGCATAGAAAAAGGGAGAAAAAAAATCCAGAAATAGCCCTTCGTAGTCTATGTACATTTATGTATAAGAAAGGGTTTAGAGAGAAATGACCAGTTAAAGTAGATGTTGGCTACCTTATTCTGTACATGGCCAGATAATAAATATTTTTTGGCTTTGCTACTTTTTCGGTTCTCTGTTGAACTGCTGTTGTAATGAGATAGCAACACAGATGCTGCATAAACATGGCTATATTCCAGTGAAAGTTTACCCACGAAAATAGGCAGGGGACTTGATTTGACCTGAGGGTCATAGTTTGTCAACGCTGATTGAGACAGCTGGGAGAACTAGGAAAACGACATCTCAGAAGTCAAAAAGAGAATTTCAAAAAGAATGAAAGGATATCAATTATGCTGTAGAAAAGGTCAGAAAAAGTGAGAACTGAGAAAAGGCCAATAAATGTGTTCATCAGCAATGTTCTGCAGAGCACCTCCCATAAAGTGAAAGAGGCAGAAGCCAACTGCAAAGGCACAGGGAGTCAGTGGATGGTGAGGTATGGGATACATAGCACTGATACTCATAAGAACCGTGATGGGGAAGAAAGAGCAAAGAGTCCTGGGAGCTAGCACTGACAGAGGGGAAAATGTTGGATGGCATCTGTTAGGACCAGAGAGATGATTTAAGCATGTTTGTATTCTTGAGAGAAAGAATGGAGAAAAGAGAAAGCAAAAAGGTACAGGTAAGAATCACCCCAGCTATTTGTCAAAATGGAAATTTTTCATCTGGACAGAAAAATAGTGCAGGACATTATTGTTAGGACAACAAAAAGCCCCTAAACGCCTAACTCCCCATGGTAGTGCTATGAGATACAGACAGAAAACATTATGCTCAGCTTATGCAATAGAACAAGAAAGACAAGGGCAGGCATTGGGACTGAACTGGCTCAGTTCTAATTCCAGATCAGTCCCTTACCAGCAGATTTTTCTTGGGCAAATCACTTCATGTCTCTGAATCTAGGATTCTTTGCTTGCTAAATGGGGATAATACTAATCATACCCATCTCATCAAGTTATTGTGAGAATTAAGTGACGTTTAGCATGGGGAAATAGAAAGGGCCTAATTTGTATAGGAAGAGGTGTTGTTATTGTTGTTCTTAAAACTTGAATCATTGTGGGGGAAAAGAAAAAAAAACTGGCCTGAGTTTTCTTGTTCATGATATAATCATATGTATGAAGGAAGACAACAAGGGGGGACCCCAAAATACCCAGAATTTATTTATAAAAATGATATATTCTTATATGTTAAACTTCAGTCACCTTCAAAGTACTTTCTATTTGATGCAATATCTTTATTGAGATGCTTCTTCTGTTGCTCAAAACAGTTTTTTAACTCATCAATGTTGATGTCTTTTAGCACTTCTGCCATTTTTTGTTTCAGCTCTTCCACATTGGCAAAATGTTTCCCTCTGGGGACTTTCTTCATCCAGGAAACAAACAAAAGTTGCCAGGAGTGAGATCTAGTGAATAGGGAGGTTGGGGAATGGGGGTCACATTGTTGGTGGTCAAAAACTGTTGAACATTCAGTGCATTGTGGGCAGGTGTCCTCTTAAATCACCCATCATGAAATGGGCAAACACATTGAAAGACTCTACAAAAAATTTCACTGAAGTCAAGTGCAGCCTCTCACAACAATGCTAGCTAGTACACTGATGGCAATGAATTCCTAGAACACTTACCTAGTGGAGGAAGTCTGTATTATGAGGGGCCTGCACTCTGAAACATAATTCTGGGTTTTTTGGGGGTTCCGCCTCATTTGTCACTCACTTTTGAATCTATGACACTGTTTTCAGTGAAGAACAGTGAGTGAAAGTCTCCGCAATTGTAAATTAGATATGATAAATTTTGATTATAAACAGGCATTTTAGAAGACAATTTTTAAAAAGAAAAAGGAAAAAAAAAACACTTTGGGAAAGTCAATACTGGAATCTTTGGCCCATAAAGGAAAAAAAATGCTAAAAGGTAAATCACTCACCAATATCACCCTAGCAGTTGAATTCTAGAGCAGTATTGGAACTTGGGTCTCTGGTGTCGTTTATAACTTTCCCACATTTGTGGAATGCTGATTTTCTTTTTACTTGTGCTGGTGAGGAAGTGCATTGAGGGTGAGAGGAAAATATTGATTAGGATATCTGGCAAACTTTGAGACTTATTTCCTCTGCAATGATTTTTCTGTCCTTGGTAAGAATGAAGAGTAACCAAAGAAATTCATCATTTTGGGTGGTGCTGTCTTCTCAGCTGGTTCCCAAACCTAAATATATATCTGAATATTTCACCTGCACAATAAATTCAAAAGCTGCTTTATGATATAACTGATAAAAATTGATCCCATGCTTGTCAACCTGTCAATATTGCTGGAAAGATGTTGCTGTTGGCTATGGATATATGTGTGTAGGAAAGCCTGTGTACACATGAGGTCATTACACTACTAAGTAAACAAGAATTTATTCAGTTATCTAGAGCTTCGTTTTTATCTTTTCAATTTAAATTGTGTACAAATGGAGAAAATGTGATTTGCCATCTTGTTAATCTTTTCAATAGATTCTTCAGCAACAGATCGACAGTATTTACTTTATCCAGTTTGCATTAGAAATGAAATATAATCATTTTATCTGTACTTTCACGTCAAGTAAATATATAACAGATGTTTCTGTTAAACAAATTATGACGCCTATTTCATTTCTATCACAGACTGGTAGTTTGAGGAGAAATCTTAATTTTAAATATTCTGTGGTGTTTTTCTTGCTCTGATATTTTTTTCTGCCTGCTGAAATTTATATCTCAGAAGGAAAATTAACCAAATTAACAATAGCTATAGCTGTTTCAATATTTTGTATGCCTCTCTTCCAGCCTGCCATTCCAGTCTCTTAGACTAGGAAACAACCTTGTTACAATGATCATAGAGTAATATGCCAAGAGTAGTTAGTATTTAAGAATAGGAAACTTATCTCAATCAGCTTTGTGAGTAGGCACTCATCAAGAAAGGTAGCAACATACAATCCCTGCAAATAAAAGTTGTTGGGAGGAAAAAATAAAATTACCAGCTATTCTTGTAACTACCACCTGCTGATGTGTATTATTGGGAGAGGGGAAAAAAAAGGTCATCATTGTTGCCTCCCACCTCTTATTCCACTCCTCTTTGGTGGTTTCAACTCTCCTTTGTCACAAGTCATAGGCAGAGTGATCTGAGTCTTTGTCTCAACACCAAGTAATACAACCCAATTGACAAACGTCACTCCAATCTGGGAAATGCACTGCATCATTTTCTAGTGCTTGGGTTCCATTTTTAGAGCCATGATTGCCAGGTAGAAAGGAAAGAAAACATAAATGCACTAGCATCTAATTTATTTATACGTTATGATCTTATCATTTGAAAATAACTATGTCTGCAGAGCCCAAGAAATTGTCAAATTTCATTCCCTTCATTAACAACTCAAGTCCACTCCTTTGTGCAGGACTAATGATTAAACAGTTAGGGATGATTTTGGAGAAAGACACTTGAATCAATTAGGATGGATACAGGCCCTAACATTGGAGCAGAGAGCAGGAAGGCTGATTTAGTCCTCCACCTACTAGATCAGGAGTAAGTCAAGAATGGCCCAGGGGAGGGGCAGACAGAAGATCAAAGCAGTCAGTTTGTTCCACCAGGACAGATGCATTCTAACAATTCATAGAATACAGTAATGGAAATTCAGACCTCTTTGTGATCTCTTCCTTCCTCCTACACAGACCCCTTCCAAATTCCTTAGCAGACCATTTCCTAATTCCTAAGGGGGAAATATTTATAACACATATCAACCCATGTCTAATTACTGTTTGTTTGTATGTTGATTTTTTTCACAATACCATTGGCCTAACAAGAAAATTCCATTAAGTTCAGTGTTTGTCAGACCCACAAGGATGAAACAGCTATATTCTGGGCCCATTTCTATCCATAAATATAAACCTGAAGTCACCTAATTATTATACCTATGTCACTCCTGAAAGTTTCTTAAAAACTAATTTTTTAAACTATTAAACTATTTTTCTAGCTAATTTTAATAATGTCCTTTTTCCACTGTATTAGATTTTTCTTCTGACCAATATTGGACAAAAAAATCCTACTATGAATTTCCAGGTAAAGTGTGTAGATCAGCAAAAACTCTCTTGATATCTGCTCAGCATCAGTGCTTCAAGGAGACTCCCATTAGAATTATGCCATTAAAAACCTTAAGCCATGAAAAACAAAGGAAAGTTTGTAATAATATAAGCAGATATATGTAGATACAGTATACAGCTCTAAATACACTCTGTACTTGTTGCTTTTAAAATGTGTGTATCCAATTAAATTATCTTTCTGTGTAAAGACAAAAAAAACATTCCTAGGAAATATTTCACATGTTATTTGTAAAATTTCTTGAAAATGTACACCAGCCCACTGAAAGAAAAAGGACTTATGTGAATTCTTATCTTCTATACATTTTCCCCCATGGGTTGCAGATTTCTTTCATGGCCACCATTCCTGAACCATTTTTTTTTATGTCCCAGTTTTCAGTCATAACACTAAATAAGCAGTCATTAAATGTGTTATAAGCATGTTTAATAATATAAAGAAAAACGCAAACATTAAGAAGAATGAAAAGCTATTCAAAATGGAAATACAGAGCCAAAAAAAACCTATCTTAAATGAAATTTTCACTGATGGGTTTAATAGCAGATTAGCATTGCAGAAGTAAAGATAATAAATTTAAAAGCAAAGCAAAAGGAACTATGAGAGAAAAAATAATAGTGATGTGAGACAATTTCATCAGGTCTAACATATGCACAATCGAAGTTATAGGGGAAAAAAGTAGGCAGAAAATGTCAAGGAAAATTTATAGTTTTAAATGCATATATTAGAAAAGTTTTGTTTTTTATTAAGAGGTTGTGTTCTTGACCACCCTGGGTAACACAGTGAGACTCTATCTCTATAAAAAATAAAAAATTAACTGGGCACAGTGGCACAGCTGTAGTCCTAGCTAGTCAGGAGGCTGAGGCAGAAGGACCATTTGAGCTCAGGAGTTTGAGTCTGCAGTTAGATATAATCATGCCACTGCACTCTAGCCTAGCTAACAGAACAAGATTCTGTCACAAAAACAAAACAAAAATTGCATAGATGCAAAAATTCTCAACAAGATTCGAGCAAATTGCATCCAACAGCAATTTCAAGTATCATTCATCACAACCAAGTGGGCTTCATCCCCAGGATGCAAGGCTGATTCAACATATGTAAATCAATAAATGTAATAATCCATTGCATATGCAGGTGTAAAATCAAGAACCACATGATTATCTCATTAGATGCAAAAAAAGCCTTTGATGAAATTCAACATCCCTTCTTGATAAAAACCCTTGAATACCTAGGCATCTAAGGAACACTCCTCAAAATAATAAGAGCCATCTATGACAAACCTGCAGCCAACATCATACTTAATGGGCGGAAACTGGATGCATTCCCTCTTAGAAAGAACAAAACAAAGATGCCCACTCTCGCTCTTCCTATTCAACACAGTACTGGAAGTTTTAGACAGAGTAATCAGGCAGGATTAAAAAAGTCAGGGTATCCAAATAGGAAGATAGGAAGTTAAGTTATCCCTCTTTGAAGGTGATATGATTCTCTACCTAGAAAATCCTAGAGAGTCAGTCAAAAACTTCCTTGCACTAATAAAGGACTTCGGTAAATTCTTGGGACACAAAATCAATGCACAAAAACATTTCTATATATCAACAACAAGTAGGCAAAGAACCAAATAAAAAACACAATCCCATTTACAAAAGCCATAAACACACACACACACACACACACACACACACACAAATACTTCAGCATCTGTCTAGCCAAAGAGATGAAAGACCTTTACAATGGAAACTACAAAACACTGCTCAAAGAAATCAAAGATGACACAAACAAATAGAAAAACACCCCATGCTCATGGATTGGAAAATCAATATCTTCAAGATATCCATTCTACCCATGGCAATCTACATATTCAATGCAATTCCTAAAAAATTGTCAACATCATTTTTCACAGACCTAGAAGAGGTAATACAGAAATGCATATGGAAGCAAAAGAGATCCCAAAGAGTTAAGCAGTCCTCAACAAAAGGAGTAAAGCTGGAGGCATCACACTTCCAGACTTCAAAACAGTAACCAAGACAGCATGGTACTAGTACAAAAGAAGAAATCCTACTTCTGAGAATATACGCAGAGGAATGTAAATCATTCTACCAAAAAGGCACTAGCACATGTATGTTTACTGCAGCACTGTTCACAATAGCAAAAATATGGAACCAACCTGGATGTCCTTCAAAATTGGCCTGGATAAAGAAAATGTAGTGCATATACAAGATGGAATATTACTCAGCCTTAAAGAACAAAATCACATCCTTTGCAGCAACATGGATGCAGCTGTAATCCATGACTCTAAGTGAAGTATCACAGAAACGAAAAACTTAAATATCACATGTTCTTACTCATGAGCAGGCTCTGATCACTGGTCATGTGAGCACAAAGGTGTGAACAATGGATGCTGTTTGACACTGCCAAAGGAGGGAGGGAGAAGAGGTAAGGGGCACACAACCACACACTGGGTACCAGATCCACAATTAGGGGAGAAAGGGCTAGCTATAAGTCCAAATCTCACCTGCATGCAATTTACTTAGGTAGTAAATCCTCACATATACCCCACAACTACAAATGAAATAAATCTATGTGATAAGATAAAATTAAGTATAAAGAGGCTTTAAGTTAATCAGTGAAGCTTCCACTTTAAAAATGGAGAAAAATTAAAACCAAATTAGACAGCAGTGAATAATAAAATGAAAGTATACATTAATTTTAAAAAACAAACAGAATACAAGAGAGAAAATCAGAAATAACAAATACAGCTTCTTTGAGAAGAAATAAAAATGATAAATCATTGTCTTGACTTACCAAAACAGAAAAGGTACAAGGAAGATGACACAAAATTCCAAAATCAACAATGAAATATGGGAGAGGGAAAGATCAACATGACCCTAAAACTAAAATAATAAATAAATAAAAACTTTATGTTGAAAAATCAACGGTTGAAATGGAAAAATTTTGTAACAATAAAAAGTTATCAAAACAGTTAAAAAGAGACAGGAAATTTGAATAACTATTAGAAAACCGGAATTTATAATTTATAGCCGCTAAGAAAACTCACTTGCCCCCAAAATGAGCTTTAGTATTAGTAGGCCTCAACAAAGAAATCTATTAAATATTTAAGAAATAAATAATGCCAATCTTCCAAAAAAATTTTAAGTAAATAGAGGAGGCATAATAGCCCATGCTTTACCCTGATATCACGGCCAGACAATAACATTACAAGACAAGAAAACTACAAATAAATATTCCTTAAGAACATAGATCAAATATTCTATTTACAATGTTAGAAAGTTAAATATAAAAATATCCAAGTGATATTTATCCTAGAAATGTAAGATTGCTGATATTTAAAAAACAAACCAATGTAATTCAGCACATAAACACAAAAAAGAATATAAATATGGTTTTCTCAAAAGGTACAGAAAAGCATTTGACATATTTCAGAAGCCATTTGTGATTCTTAAAATGACTGAAAACTGAAATTTAAAAAAAAAGCCTTTCCCAACTTGATTAAGGGCAACTATAGGCAACTACAAAAATCTACGACTAGTAAGAAACATAATGGTAAAAGAATGAACACTTTCCTTCCACAGTCAAGACAAGGCAAGAGTGCAAGTTCCCATCCTTCTCATTGAATATTCTACTTGAGGTTCTATCCAGTGCAATAAAGCAAGAAACATAAACAAAAGACATGATGCTCAGAAAAGAAAAAGTAAAACTAATTTCATTTTTAGTCAACACAATTGTACCCATAGGGAAATTCTATAGAATCTACAAAAGAACAAAACAAAAAACCCCACTAGAACTATTGAGTTAATTTAGCAAGTTCAAAGGATATGAGTCATTACATAAAAATTGATTACATTTCTACATACATTTCTATATAGAATTGAACAATTGAAAAGTAAAATATAAAGCAAAATACAAAATTATAGTAATGCAATCTACTTCAGCATCAACTATGCAAAATACTTAAAAATAAATTTATCAAAGGATAGGTAAGTCCTCTGTATCAAAATTAGAACACATCTTTGTAATTAAAGGTCCAAATAGTAAAGCCATGTTTTACCAAAGTATACGTATTATTAAACTGGTAATTTTTTTTCCAAATTAGCATCAATTTTAATCAAAATCCCAGAAGGTTTCTTTTTATTTTTATTTTTTGGTTGAAATTGTTAACCTAATTCTATAGTGTTTATGGACATGCTAGCAATCTAGAATAGAAAAAAATTATTTTGAAAAAGAAGAACAACTTAAAAATATCTCTAGTATCTGATTTTAAGACTATATTATGCTATATAATCAAGAAAGTATAGTAAATTTTACAAAATTCTTTAAACTGGATACTTCAAACTGATGCATGCTACTATATGCAAATTATAAAATCACAAAGTTTATTTGAAAAGACCAAAATACATGTGATCTATCACAGAAACAAAGAACTGAGTACCACATGTTCTCAATCATAAGCAGACCCTGATCAATTATCATAATACTATAAGAAAATGACTGGCAGTAGTGGGAAACTGCCTGGGGGTGGAGAACACTTCATCAATAAGAGTACCTGATCTCAAACCAGGCAAAGTGGGGACAAAAGTGAGGCCCAAACTTTACATGTACAATGATCATTTGTATACCCAGACCTGAATTTTACCCCACGTCTTTAAAAGAAAAAACAATGTTATTTAAAATTGATATGATGTATGTCAAAAATAATTCTTGAAAGAGAACATATCATACAAAATAATAACAACAATCTATATTGAAATCCCAAGATTATATTAAGAAATTTCTGATAACTTAGTCTGGCAGCTGTAAGTTAAAACATTGTACACATGGGTTTTATTTTTTCCTTTTTACTTATTTGTCCATTTCAGAGAATATATTATTTAAAAGGATCCTGCAGGTAACAACTAGTAGAATTAAAAACTATCTGTATCCTTCCATACCCCTGAAGGTAAGAGCAAATAAATTATAATCCACATAGCAAAAATGGGAAATAAAATGACGATCAAGATTTAAAGCGAAGAAGGAAGTGGGAAAAAAAATGAGTATTGATACAAAACGATCAGCTTATCACTTGGAACTATGAATGAAAATGGTTTGGGATTTAACAGGGAGATTTTAAAATGCATATTTCAGAGAATATTTAATGACACAAAAGGAAATGCATGCATGATAAAAAAATAAAGACAAACTATATGAGTGCAGTAGGTCCACATTTTATTGTAATACTTTTAAAAGATCTTTTGAAAGGCCTGTCTTAGTCCATTCAGGCTGCTACAACAAAATACCATAAACTGGCTAGCATATAAATAACAGAGATTTATTTCTCACAGTTCTGGCAGATAAGACATCTAAGATCAATGTGCCAGCAGATTTGATGTCTGGTGAGAGATGGCATCTTCTCATTGATGTACTCTTTCTGGTTTAGAGATGGCGTCTTCTCATTGATGTACTCTTATGCTGTAAGGGGCAAAGGTCTCTCCACAGTGTCTTTTATAAAGGTACTAATCTCGTTTCTGAGGGCTCTACCTCCATTACCTAGTCTCCTAAAGGTCAGATCTTCTAATACAATCACCTTGGGGTTTAGGATCCCATTATACAAATTTTAGGGGGACACAAACATTCAGACAACACCAAGATCTCTCACAATATAGAACATGGGTGTATGATTATAAGTGATTACCTTCTCCTTTATATTTTCCTATACTAAACATTTTTAGAAATAAGACAGACAACAGGAATTCTGATGATACTAAATACCCTCACGTTTTTGCACAGGACAATACTATAGAAAATGCAGAAATGTACTTGCATGCCTGAAATATAAACAGTTTCATAAGATGAAAATTGAGTCCTTCTTTTGTATACAAAGAAAATAACTTTTTAATTTGTGATTTAGAACATAGTCTAGGGTCAGGCATGATGGCTTATACCTGTAATCCCAGCACTTTGGGAGGCCAAGGCAGATGGATTGCTTGAGCCCAGAAATTGGAAACCAGCCTGAGCAACACAGAAAACTTCATCTCTACAAAATAATAAAAACAATTAGCCAGGCATGATGGTGTATGCCTGTATTCTCAGTTACTTGGGATGCTGAGGTGGAAAGATCACCTGAGCCCTGGACAGTCAAGGCTGCCATGAATGGTGATAGTTGTGGACATGCCATAGCACTCCAGCCTGGGCAATAGAGACCCAACTCAATTAATCAATCAATAATATTCTAAACATTATTTTTAGTGTAAAATCTCAGGGAGAGCAATTTAGGAAAGCCTGTCCCTATTGTTCTGAAATAGATCTGGAACCTAGCTTTACTCAATAATTTGCCCTGTATTTGCTGTATGTACTTTTGATTTTCATCCTTCCCTCATATTCCTTCCCTGTTGGAAGTCAAATACCTTTTCCTAAAAGTACTTTGCCTCAGCAGCTTTCTCTCACAGGCAGAGGTCTGTTTAAATATTTAGTGGTAGCTTCATAGCAGCAAGGAAAATTGGTAGAACTCTTCCTGAAATTAAGTGGTAACTTCTTTTCATTGAAGGACAGAGGTAGACATTAGTTTCTCATTAGTATTGGGGTAAATCCAATAATGAAGCTTTCCTCATTGTGAGAATTGATTAGAACCATTTGGAGCATTGTGAAGAACTTGATAGTTAGAAGGCAGCAGGATAAAAATTAAAGATGAAGCTGACACACATTTATTCCTATTACCCAAAATATGATATTTGATAGACTTAAGTATTACTAGTTTATAGATAGTGATATTTATATTTGAAAGGCATGTGCCCACAGATACAGAGTAAGTACAATAGGGACTTTCCTATATAAATGGCAGAAAATTAACTCCACTTTTCTTTTGGTGTTGAAAATTTTTTAATAATATTCCCCTCTTGATGGTAGCAAGAGAAAGTCTTTAACAGAGATGGTAGAAAGTTAATTTGAAGACTAGGGTATTCCCCTCTTTTCAAAGGATAGAGGGAATGCAAGAATTAAAAATAAAATTAGAAAGTTTTAGAAGATGATACAGTGGTACCACTACTAGACGAACCATAATATTATTACTTACAGGAAGCAACAAAGAAGATGAGGAAAGATTGATGACGAAACTCCACAGGGATGGGGGTGGGTGGGGGGAAGAAAAACATAACACATTACTGTCAAAAGAGTCTCAAAGAAGAAAACTGTTGACTCACAGCTACAGCATGAGGAGCCTCAGAAGGAAGTGCTATCCAACTTTCCCTAATAAACCATCAAGCTAATCTCTCATTTTGCCTCACCTTCCCATTTGACTGATTACTTCCAAATGTCTAAGTTATTCGGGCCATTCACTAACCCTCATCCCCACACTGCAGTGCACATACCCTGAAGGACTGACTTAATAGTAACCTTCACTTCTTTTCCTTCCAAAATCTTTTGATGTGTCCTTTCATACTCCTGTTCCAAAATAACAAACTCTCCTATAGCCTCAAGCATGTCCTCTGAATATACCTTTCACCTCCTTGCTTTAAAGGAAACCTAAAAGTCTGCTGAGAATGTGATATCTGCTGACATTCTCCCAAGAAAGCCTTCTCTCACAAAAACAAAAAACTAAGTATCACATGTTCTCACTCATATAGTAGACCTTGATCATCCAACGTATTACCACAAGAAAATGACTGACTGTGGTGAGAAACTGGGGGGGGGGTGAGGGGGATGGGATTAATGGTGGTGGGTATCTATCTGGGGATGGGGAGACACCTCTTATCAACAAGGGTATCCCCTGAACGAAATATTTTTGTATGCCTAACCCCTAACTGTACCCCACAATAACATAATAAAAAAAAAAAAAGAGTTCCTAGAAAGAAAATACCAAAATTTTATAGCCCAGGAATTGAAGTTTTCATTGTCTTTTTACAAGCACAAATGCGAAAATGCATTTAACTGGAATGCAGGATATTTTACAGAAGCTGAAAGCAACTCATCTACTGGACTAGATAGAACCAGGCAGTGTTCTCTCAATTTCTCTGTTGTTTTTTTTCTCTCTTTCTAGACTTACCTTCTCTGTTCACAGATCGTAGATTTTTTAGTTTTCAGTTTTAGCCACATACTCAGCCTAACCAGATAGCTTTGAATCCTAATTCCAAATTTCTAGAGGAGAGAATCTGATGAGCACAGCATAGTCAACATAGTAGCTAATTAGTTCTTAATTTTACATTGCCAAATAAATCATAAATAGTATTTAATTTTTTGATAACTTAATATAGAATGTGTTTTACTGTGTTTAAATGCATATTGCACTGGACAGTTTTCGTGAAATATGATTTTTACCATTTACCCATGTACCTCCTCCTGTGGTTTTTATATTGAGCAATAAGAATGCACTTTTAATTTCAATAGGATCTAGCTTCAACAAGCCTATCTACTACTAATTCTTGTTGTTTTCCTGTATGGGTTTTAATTTTTTTTTTAGGTAAAATTTATATAACAACATTAAACATTTTAAAGTATACACTTCAGTGGCATTTAGTACATTCACAGTGTGGAGCAACTGTCACCTCTGTTTGGTTCCAAAACATTTTATCACTTTAAAAGGAAACCATATACCTGTTAAACATTCACTCCTCCCACAACAATGTCAACCACATTCTGCTTTCCTATGTTTACCTGTTCTGGATATTTCATTTTCTGAAATGTGACCTTTGTGTCTGGCTTTCAGTTAGCATATTTTTTTAGATTCTTCATTATAGTATATCACTATATGGTTTCTTTTTATGACTAATATTGATTAGCTATAACACATTTTGTTTATTCATCTGCTGATGGGTGTAAAGTTTGTTTCCATTTTTTGCCTATTGTGAATAGTGCTGCTGTGAACATTCATGTATAAGAATTAGAGTAGCTGTTTTGATTTCTTTAGGGTATGCACCTAGGAGTGGAATTGTTGAATCATATGGTGATTCTTTAACTTTCTGGGGACCTACCAAACTCTTTTTACACAGCAACTGCACATTTACACAGCAAATGAATTACTCATTCATTCCCACCAGTAATATACAAGGGTTCCAATTTCTCCACATTCTTACCAACGTTTGGTGTTTACTGTTTTTTAAAGATAGCCATCCTTAGTGGGTATGAAGTGATACCTCATTGTGGTTTTTATTTACATTTCCCTGATGACTAACGATGTTGAACATCTTTTTATGTGCTTGTTGGCCATTTGTATATCTTCTTTTTTTTTTTTTTGAGTTGGAGTCTCACTCCGACGCCCAGACTGGAGTGCAGTGGCCGCTTCCGGCCACCGCAGCCTCGACCCGCTGGGCTCCGGCGATCCTTCCGCCCCAGCCTTCTGAGTAGCCGGAATTACAGGCGCGCGCTACCACGCCCGGCTGATTTTTTTGATTTATTGTAGAGATGAGTTTCGCCTGCCCAGGCGGGTCTCGAACCCGCGGGCTCAGGCAATCCACTCACCTCAGCCTCCCAAGGCACGGGATTACAGGCTGAGCCGCCGAGCCCGGCTTGTATATCTTCTTTGGAGAGCTTTCTTTTGCTCTTTTTAAATTGGGTTGTCTTTTGTTGAGTTGTAAGAGTTCTTTATATATTCCTAATATTGGATCCTTATCAAATAAGTGCTTTGCAAATATTGTCTCCCATTGTGTAGGTTTCCTTTCTTGTTAATGTCCTTTGATGCACACAAATTTTAAATTTTAATGAAATCCAACTTATCTATATTTTATTCATATCTTTGGTATCATAGATAAAAATCCATTTCCAAGTTCAAAGTCATGAAGATTTATCACTGTTTCTCTTATCTCTGTGTTTTATAGTGATAACTCTTAACATGTATGCCTTTGTTATATTTTGAGTTAATTTCAGTTATATTTTTGTACATAGTGTGAGATGGGGATCCAGATTTATTATTTTGCATGTGGATATATGGCTGTTTTAGTCCTGTTTGTTACAAAGACTATCTTTTCTTCATTGAATGGTCTTGACACCCTTGTTGAAAGTCAGTTAGCCATAGGTACATGGTATTATTTCTAGACTCTATTTTACTGCTCTATATGTATATGCTTGTGCTAGTACTACACTGTTTTGATTACTTTTATTTTGTAGTAAGATTTGAAATTAGAAAGCATGGCTTTCTTCACCTTCTGCTTGTTTGAGATTTATTTTAAATATAAATTTGAGGATCTGTTTTTCAGTTTCTGCAAAATCAGCCAGTTGGATTTTGATAGAGATTGTATTGACTGTAGATCAGTTTGGGTAGTATTGCCATCTGGAAAATATTTAGTCTTCCATTCTACAAACACAGGATATATTTTATTTATTTAGGTCTTTGGTTTCTTTCAGCACTATTTAGCAGTTTTCAGTGTACAAGTTTTATACCTCCTTGGTCAAATTTATTCCTAGATATTTTATTATTTTGGATGCTATTGTAA
The DNA here is from genome assembly GCA_963574415.1 of Tarsius wallacei. Classification (NCBI taxonomy): domain Eukaryota; kingdom Metazoa; phylum Chordata; class Mammalia; order Primates; family Tarsiidae; genus Tarsius; species Tarsius wallacei. The sequence goes on from CAUYQG010079955.1 coordinate 25,227, forward strand.
ATGGAATTGTTTTCTTCATTTCATCTCATTCCTAAGGTATAAAAATAAAAGTGACTCTTGTGTGTTCATCTTATATCCTGCAACTTTGCTGAATTCTTGTATTAACTCTACTGTTATTTTTGTGGATACTTTAGGAGTTTTTGTATGTAAATCATGTCATGCAAATGGGGATAATTTTACTTCATTCCTTTTCAATTTGGGTATCTTTATTTTTTTCTTGCCTAATTGTTTTGGCTAGAACTCTAGTGTATTGTTTAATGAAAGTGGCAAAAATGGACATGACTGTCTTGTTCTTGATCTTAGGAGAAAATTTTCATTCTTTCACTATATTTCTTTATTTTTTATTTTAAAGATGTGGGGTACAATTCAGGGTTAGGTATACAAATGTTCATTATGCAAGTACCCTTGTTGATGAAGTGTGCCCCTCCTTCCCCTGGCAGTTTCCCTCAACTGCCAATCCCACCCCTCCCTCCCCTGACAGTTTCCCACTACTGCCAATCCCTTTCTTATAGTATTATGATAATTGTTCAAGGTCCACTTATGAGTGAGAACATGTGATACTCAGTTCTTTGTTTCTTTTTCACTATATTTTACCACAGCTAATTTGAGTATATTTCATAAATGCCCATTATCATGT